>JAAXCT010001751.1:0-130256 GCA_012490785.1 Eragrostis nindensis
CCTCGTCGGAATTTCTGAACTATGTAAGGTCATGAATGGGACTAAGGGAAACCTTTCAGGTTGCTCCTCCTTTTCTCCTATTGGCAAACCTACAATGGCAAAGAAAAAAAGGCCAATAATAGCACTCCATGATTGAACTTTAAAGTAAATAAGCCAGTATAATAACAATGTTATTACAGTCATGTCCGGTTAAATTGATTGCTAGCGGGATTTCTAATGGCCTAGATCTGGTTGCAGGTCCCATGTGCTGAAATGAAGTCCAAAAAAATGAGCAACAATATTGCAATTAGAAACTACAGTCTTATTACATCACATGCACATTATGTGACTTAGTAACTAACTGGCATACTTGTGTGCCCACATTCCATAGCTGATTTTTCCAGTAGAGTTAACAATTTTGAAAGTGTTGATTCAATGAGTTTGGTAAGGCTCTCAGAAATATTTGTGAGCAATCAGTTGAGCTGAATTGATGAGTTTATTTTGTGGCTCCGAAAGTAATCAATAATAATGGTGACATAGGACAAGCATAAAGTTGAATATAAAGAGTTGAACTTTTCCAGTGGTTGCATTATAGTAGTAAAAGACTAAAAGGAATGTCCTATCTAGAACAACGGTCAAGCCCACGGGTCCTGCCAGAAAACAATCGAAATTGCGGCTACAAGTTTGCTCAAAATGGTCTTGGTGCCGGGATCTTATCGGGCTTGAAGAAGATGGGGAGGCCAAATAGATGGCCGTGAAAGGGGAGTTCTCTTTCTTGTTGGCGAAAAGGAAGTCGATCACAGGACAGCAGGCTGGACATTTTGTCGAACATCTTGCATGCTGGCCATGGCACAACAATGTGAGCGAGAAGGGAGCCCGTGCTGGGTCGCGCTACCTCTTGGCCATCCATAGCTATGGTGGGGAGGGGAGTACGACGGCGACATCGGAGGCAGTGGAAGGTGAGGTCGGCGCGGAGGACCTGGGCCTGATCGACGGGTCAGTAGTTCCCGAGCACGGAGCCAGCCTCCTTGCAGCTTTGGATGTGGCAGGGGTCCGGCTGTTTCGGTGGCCGCTCGCGCCGGGCCGCCGGGGAAGGGAGGTGAGGAACATGACTGGCGGCTGGTCGCGTCGCCGCCGGTGGGTCGCGGAGGGGCCTCGGTGACGCAGATGGCCATGGTGATTGTCGCGGTAGTGAAGGCGGCAGAGAACATTCGGGTCAGACCAACATGGATTCACCAACATGCGTGCTTGACTTCCATTCCACGGCATTGGTTCCGTGTTCTGTAGAGGCTCCGATGGCTGGCCTCATGGATGCAGGAGTAGTAGGAGGAAGATAGCAAATCGAGTGCGATGTACAAGGAAGAAGGTGATTACCTCTTGTTATTTTGAACTTCGTCCGCCAGGGGCTGGAGGCCGCGAGCCGCGCCGAGAAAGCGGTATCCTGAAGGTCGAGAATCAAGATCTTGCCAGCCTCATCGGCGGCGTGGCGGCGCAGAAGGCGACCGCATTGCCAGCCTGGGAGAAAGAGGCGGCCTATAAGGAGGTCCTCTTCAACATCGCACGACGCAAGTAGTTCGGCGGCGGTGAGGCCGAGGTAGGTGATGACGGAGCTGTGTCCCTGTTTGCCGGGGGCGGTGAGGACTGAGGATGGACGGGCAACAGCACGCGTGAAGCTTCTGGACGAAACAATCTTGGACGATGATTGACAGATCAACGGCTGTGAGTATCCAGCCAATCAGGGGCTAGAGAACGGCACGGGTTTTAGATATGTAGAGATTGGCATGGCAGGTCCTTACGTAGCGGCAGCCGGCAGGCCAACTGTAACAAGCAGTGACTCGCCAACCTTAGAAATTAAGCCAGGTAGCGAAATCTTGCCCACATTAGAAATCAGATTCTTTCATAACTGAAAAATAAAGATATAAGTGTTCTGCAGTTACTGTTTTGCTTTCATACATTCAGTACAGCTACGAAGAGGTGAACGTTGTATCACTCACGAGCAGCAGATGGGCTAGAAAGACTGCGGAATTGATGCAACAGTGAGTAATAACAACCCCATATGACAAAAGTGTCACTCATGCTTGGAACAATATCTTTTCTTACAGAAGAGCTATGAAGGTACAACATTGCCACTGCCATTGTGCCTACAAAATGATAGATATAGAATTTCCTACAGAAGAGGATCTGTAAAGGTAAAACATTATCAATTTGAAACCTTCAGTCATAAGCTATTTTTGTCACATTCTTTTTTATCCATTGTCTATAACCTTCCATCTATTTTCCAATCATTCAACTCGAAACCTTCAGTTATAAGCTATTTTTGTCTAATTAGCATTTATTACCAAATTTTAGAGTACTAAAATATAGTTTTCTTAACAAGGAGTTTATTCATTATGATTACAAGGTATGTAGGTAGATTTTCTGACCATATTCATACTTAACGAATTAATTCTATGCTTCAGTAGAATAGTTATCATTATCATATTATTTCTGTCTAATGAACTTAGTATCAGGGCCTAATAAGATTTCACATTTTAAATGGATTTGTGAACATGAGTCTTTCTACTCTACCTTAATTTGCTGAAAAACTTGATTATGAAGAGATGTCAAAAAAGCTGCAGAGATGATGAAGGGCTAAACTATCACTGTTTACATGTAAACTAAAGAGACACATATATATTTGTTAGTTTGTACTCATGCATCATACTATTTAACGTAACCTTCATATTCAGTAGTGCAGTACCTTAATTTACAAGAGAAAAAATCTAATTGTGGGAAGATGGCAAATGAGATCCAGAAACGATTAGATAAACTGATACTACCAGGAGCTTTTAAAAATTTAGCACTAAGGGAGTATCAGCAACAAATCGATTATATTTTTTGTATACTAATTCACCAAGTACATTACCACAATTGAAATATCCGTATTTCAAGTTTTGTCAAAAAAAAATGTTTTTATTCTGCTTTACTTTTTCTTTTGGGAATGGGTCGTAAATGCTAATTAAACCATTTCTTAGTATTTTGTTTCATAATCAGTAGGCAATAAGTATATGGACCATATGGATGATCGGCTGTTTCTCTGAAGGCACGGATCAGAATTTACAGTTCTGCAGCAGCAGACTTCCATACCTTATTGAAGATAATTACTGAATATTTGAACACCATCTTTAAACAAGTTTGCAATTAATGATTTGGTAATGCAACAATTTTTATGGTTGTTCAACTTAGAGGAAGCCATGCAGCAGCTTTGCATGAAATTTAGCAGTGGCTTCATGCTGTTCCAATGGATCCGATTTCTTTTGTAATGTCTAAACTGATGTTATCTATATCAAATACGAATGTAATATAATACGCGGAAACAAGTCGTGAATGCAAATACAACATTTTCAAAGCAAATCTGAAAATGCATTGAGCAGTCCTTTTGCACTTACTCCCTAATAAAATCTTGATTGTGATGCTGCTTTCATGGCAACAGTATAAGATAATCACGATGGACACGCCGTTTTTCTAGTTCTAGAAGTCTATTGCCGTCGCCGTAGTGCCGAGTGCCACTGCAAGAACACGGCCACGTTGCCCCCAAACCCGAGAAGTTGCCCCCAAAGTGCGAATTGATTGACAAGATGAATATGCGTACCTGGCTCTGCTGCTCCTCAGCAGGCGTGGACGGCGACGCGGAGTCCGACTCCTTGAACAGGAGGGCCATCTCCACGTCCGGCACGCGCCTGACCCGCCGCCCCCATGGCCACCAAGGCCAAGCGCACGAAGAAACCTCTGCCCCCGCGGTACGGCTGCGCCGCTCCTCTTGCTTCTTCTGTGCGGCCTCCGCGGCTTCGCGCACGACAACCGCTTCCGCCACCCTCCGGTGCTGCTGGCAAGCACACGCCAAGTTCGCCGCCCTGCTGGCAAGGACACCGAGGCGAGCGCCCGCCGCCTTCTCCGGGTCCGCGGCCGCCCTGATGAGATCAGCTATTGCCCGGGCCCTGGCGGCGTCGTCCGCGCCCTCGTCGTCGAGGGCCCTGCGGGCCGCGCCGAAGGCGCCCCGGGACACGCCAACGCCAGAGGCGGCGAACCAGAGCTTGTCGGACGCGGCGACAACCCTGGCGATGTTGGGCGGTCGGCGCTCCCGGCAAGCACCCGTCAGACTCGCCACGCCCAGGACGAGATTGCCCTGCCGAGCGGCCGCCTCATTCTCCAGCGCGGCCGCCTCCTTCTCCAGGTCCGCAACCGCGCTGCTCCTGCTCGCGTCGCCCGCGTCTGACAGAGTCTGGGCGGCCTCGACGAGCTTGTAGCACGGGACGCTGACATGGTCGGCACTCGGCAGCCACCGACACCCCGCCGGCCAGCATCAGCAGCTGCTTGGCGCCGGTGAGGAGCGAAGCCGCGCCGGCGTAGGCGAGAACCAGCGCCGCGGAGGCGGCGGCTTCGTCCATTCCCGCCCGCGCTTGAAGCAGGAGGCAGAGGAGGAGGCGGGGGGCCGCGGCGGCGAGAGGAAACGGAGGAGGGGTGGGGGCGGCGAGGATTTCGAACGGACGAGAGGAAGAAGGCGGTGGGGGATTGCGAGGATTTTGATTGAGAGGAAGGGGACATGGGGATTGGGGAACGGCTATGTTTGCTGTTGCTCGCTCGATTGTTTGTTCACCGACCTCGAGCGAGGACGAAGAGAGGCCTGTCAATTCGTTAGTTGGTAAAATTGGCCTGCGAGTAACGATAACTCTATTCCGCGTACGGACGCGCGCGCGCGAGCGCGCGTCCCTCGCGCATGCGGCCCAGCCTCCTCCAGACGTGGGCCTGGCCCATTTAACCTTATCCAGACGTGACGACACGCGAGCGGAGGCGAGCGGCTGTTGGCGGGCGGCGCGACGCGGCGGCAGGGTTAGAGTTCTGGGGCTGTCGCGTTTCGGGGAGGAAGCTCCAATACCCGACGGCCATAGAAGGGGGGTTCGGGGGCGGCGGCCGTGACCCGGCGGCGGGCGGTGGCGCGGCGGTGCGGCGAGGCGGCAGGCTGGCGGTGGGCGGGGTAGGCGGCGGGGGCGACACATCGCGACCAGTTAGCGGCAGGCGGCGGCGTGGTGGGCGGCGGAGGTGGGTGCGGGCGGTGAGGCGAGAAGGCGTGGCGCCGCCGGCCGCCGGTGGAGGGGGCGGGTGGGGGAGGGGGCGGTGCGACGGGCGGCGACGGAGGCCGCGGGGGTGATGGCGAGACGGGGCGGGGGCGGCGGTCGGCGACGATGTCCTCGGCGGTCGGACAGGCGGTCGGACACGTGGCGGTTGGCGGCGGCGGACGCGCGCTCGCTTATCGCGCGTCCGTACGCGCAGTAACCGCGTCCTGCGAGTAAAGCCCGGTTTGTGTGGTTTTCCTTCTCTTTTTTTTTCGGGAAATTGGGGCGGAGACCCAACCTAAAATAAATTTAATAGTTTTTTTCCAAAAAATAAGAGGGTTAATGTGAGATAATAAACAGTACACCATATATATATCCCATGTATTGTGAGACAAGGAACCCAAAAACCTAGGGCATTCCCGGTCAAAAAAAAACCTAGGGCCTTATAAATTTTTATTGTTTTTAATTTGTGGAAATTAAGTGCGAAAGAAAAAGGGGCAAGCTAAACCCTACTCAGGTGTTTTCAACTCTCCCCAACCCTTGAGTTTCTCTCTTGCTCTGTCTCAAATTCTGCGTCCTTCTCCACCTCACTTGTGATTGAGCCTAGTTCCCGACTTTCAGCGAGCACTCCGAGGTTAGGATTCCGGACTGGGGTTAGGGTTGCAGGCTTTGGAGTTCACCGAAATTTGGCGACTATATAGGAAGGTTTCGGGAAGGAAGGCAGGCCAGCGGATGGTGGTGGGGGTTGTGGACGGGCGGCGAGGTATGACAAGGTTGGGACGGGCAGGAGGAAGACGACGACTGAAGGATAGGGTACGAAGGAGGTTGCCTTGAAAGGCCAGGGTCAGTGCGAAGCTTCAACGAGACCTTAACCCATCGTGGAAGGGCAGTGGTTCGTCTAGGGCTGAGGTGGGTTTGCATGGTTGGAGGTAGAAGAATGAGGGTCATGTAATTGGAATCTAAGGCTAGAAAATTTGGATGTTGGGCACCCAAAAATACCCGGGTACCCTGTTGACGGACCCAAACACAAGACATGACTACTACACCCACTAGAAGAAAGATCGTGTATGAAAATATTAACAAGGGGGAAAGACCAAGTTACAAGATACAAAGTATATATTATTATTATCTATAATTGTCCTCCAAATAATGGACCAAGTTAACATTACGACATTAATCAAACCCAGTCACTGTCGTTATAAAGACACCCAGTCACTGTCGTTATAAATAGGAAAAAGTCAATTTTACTCCCCGAAAAATTCACATTGTCCTTTTCATCCTTTAAAAAAATGATGGCTAATTTGAAGTTTTTTGTTCCTCAAATTATATACTTTGTAATAATAATAATAATAAGAATAATAATAATAATATACTTTGTATGTTGGGCTTGGTCTTTTCTCAAATATAATAATATATACTTTGTATAAGGCTGAGAAACAAAAAAAAATTTAAAGTTTTTTGAAGCTCAAATTTTGCATGATGACAAGTCACACGACAATCTATGTTATATAATTATTATACTTACATACTATTTACATGTATAATAGCACTTGACAATACATTCACTCAAATGATATCAGAAAAATAATAAAAATTTACTTTAACATAGGGTATTGTGGAACTATCATCTTGCAAAATGTGACCTTCGAATTCCACTTGTAGGCCTTGAAAAAAAAATAATAGGGTGTATATATATTGCACCAAATGGAATTGTTTGAGGGAACAAAATGACCCAACATTTGTTTAGGGTGTGAAACGAACAAAGTGAATGTTCAAGGGAGTAAAATGGTTTTTTTTAAAAAAAATATGTACCTTTTTTTGCGATTACACAGTATAACTCAGACACTCACAACGCACGCACACTCACCCCTTTGAACGTACATATGCAAACCCCTACCCCTATGAGCATCTTCGAAGACTATGCTGGCAAATTCTCGAGATTGACGAAGTCATCACTGACGCCTCGCTCTCGACGGCCTGTCGCCTCTTGCTGAACGCACAACGTCGTTAAATCCTAGAAAATATTAATGCACGCGCATTCTGCTAGTTTGATTATATCAACACAACGACTTATTGATCCTGTAATTCAAAAATCATTTAATCTACCGGCGCAAATGGCACCATTCGAAAATGGTAGATAGGGCGAGACATAGTTTGTCATTAAAAACTTCGTCGAGGCCCATTGCATGGCCACACGCGCACAGCATATACCCGCCGAACAAGCACAAACACAAGAACATTTTAGTCAACAAAAGGACGCTTATGGCAAAAATGATTATATGTTCAAAATGTTTGTCCAGCTTCGCTAATAGGAAAAACATTACTGATAACTACGACAAAGATAAACATAAACAGATAAGTTCGAAAAATAGTTGCATTGCCACAACTTAAAAATATCAGTGTCTTAACTCTATTGGATGTTGCAAACAACATTATTATATCACTAAGTCTGTATGTTGGTGCACATCAAAAGTTTACTGATGAGTTGTCATCCCAAGTCTAGACTTAATGATGTGTTACAACATTGATAATACGCATTTTCTAAACCTACTTTACTTATCTCTGTATTCTTAACATGCATCCATGCTTGTAAAAAAAAACCCATTATCTGGCTTGCTAATTTGAAAGAGGTGACAAATTATGCTATCTGGCTAGCAAATCACGACTATGGTAGTACAAGTTACTATACAGATCAGTCATGGCTAAATTTAAAAAAAAAATTAGTTCCAAAATGCCACAGCACTATCCAAAATTCAGTAAGTTGTAAATTTTAAAGCTAGCATACATTTGCAGCTATGTTGGACAGCTTCGATCTGATAAACACCTCAATACCTTCCTATAGCTAGATGTGACTTTTCCATAACATTACCGATCAACAAACAATAGTTGTGATTTAGCAGAAATTTCTGACCCCTTGTGGATAAACCAACATAACACAAGAACCATATCTTTCGTAGAAAGCCTGCGCATAAAACTGACAGCATTTTAGGTAAACAATATTGCCCAGTTCCACAAATCTAGCATCTTCATTGTTGAAACACACTAACAAGAGTAAATTTAGAGAGGACAGGCAATTGGATTGACTCAACAGCCACAAGCAGTTTTGTGATGTAAACAAGAAACATCCATCATAATATTATATATAAGTACAACAAGTGGTAATTTCGGTAATTGCTCAAATTAAGCATGCAAACATACCAAATCGTTGCCCAAAAAGATGCACCACTAAACCACATAATTTAAGACACTAAGGGTAACTAGTCAATTTTCTTGCCCTCGAGGGTGTTGTTCTTCATATGCTTGTGGCGGTGGTACACGCCCAGACTGTAGCCAAAAAGTCCAGTAAGAGCCATGACACCAATCGGGTGCACCAGCATCCCTATGGTGTTGCCAAACAAGTAGGTGAGGAGAAAGTCGGGCAGGAAGAGGATGATGCTCAAACAGTACATGAAAACCATCAGATCGGAAGAGACGAGGGCGAGGCGCAGCATGCCGAACGTCACGAGACACGTCCAGCAGAACATGGGGATGTGGAGCAGAAGCGACAGGCCGACGACGAGGAAGTAGGTGTCGTCGGTGTAGCGGAGGACCAGCCACGCCGCGCCCGCGGCGCACGCCAGCGAGGCGATGGCGGAGTAGAAGGCGAACGTGGTGGACGCGTCCCTGGTGTACTCGACCTCTCTTTCGCCGCGGAGAGCGGGGACGGCCTCGGCGGCATGCTCGGTGCCCTTGTGCTGCCGGTACTCGGCGAGCGCGTACCCGAACAGCCCGGCGGCGTAGGCCGTATCGAGGAGGATGACGAAGATGCCGGCGGCGGAGCTGGCGTGGGCCACGGTGGCGGCGGCCAGCGCGATGTAGGAGACGGAGACCAGGACGGTGCGGACAGGGATCGCCGCCGTGAGGGAGATGGTCCCAGCGCGCGCGAGGTAGCAGCAGGCGATCACCGAGAATGTCCACACGGCGCGCTCCGGCCGGTCGGCCGAGAGCCACAGCGCCAGCGCGGTGAAGAGAGCGAAGGCGGCGCGAGCAGGGGTGAGGATCTTGAAGAAGGCGGCGCGAGCAGGGGTGAGGATCTCGAAGAAGACGTCGCGAGCAGGGGCGAGCATCTCGAAGAAGGTGTCGCGAGCCCGGGGCTTCGATCCCCCAGAGTTGTCGCCGCGCGGCCGGTGGGATCTTGGATCTTGCCGTCGGTGTCAGCGGAGAGGACATCGGTGGCAAGGGTGTCGTCCTCGAGGTCCCCGCCCTTGCCGTCGGCGGCTTTCTCCTCAGCGGAGGGATCGCCATTCTCAGCAGGGCTCATGCCGACCTGGGTTTCTGTAGCGGGAGCAGCAGATGCGATGTTAGTGTTAGTCATCGAGGGGGGAAGTCAGGGGGGCGGCTGGGCGAGGTAGGGAATGAAAGGAGCAGGTGGTGGAGTGGAGACACGGGAAGCTTTCCCCATCCTGTGGAAGGCTGGGCCCATCCAGGCTCGGGCTCGGGCTCGGGCTCGGGCTGGGCCTGAGGTACGATCTGGATGGACAGGGGCAGTCGTCGGACGAGGGATAAGTTTCAATCGCTTGAGTTTCTATGGCGTCCCCCAACAGCACGACTGCAGCCCGTGTAGCGTCTTCTGGTTGAGACGCGCATGAATTCCTATACAGCACACTCGGGGGCACGGAGTGCGGTATAGGAACTCATGCGCGTTGCTCGTCGTGGAACAACTCCCATGGTTCCTCGCCACATCGGTGGTTTCTAGCTTGATCTACCAGATTCGGCAACCAAGCTCGACTGTCCGGCTAATTTGGAACTGTTCACCGACAGGTGGACGCCATTTCTTCTGCATAAGGGCAAGCCTGCCTGACGATGGCGTCCGAAAGCAAGCCGCTTTGTGTGCTCGAGAGCTTCACAATACGAGCCCTTCTTGCCTGCTGCCGAGGAGTCGTAATTGTGAGGCCGAGGCCAGTGGGAAGGATAGGGAGGGTGGAGGGGATAAGTCGGGCAGACGGAAGTTCCCATTGGCCTGGACATGACAAGTAAAAAACTTTTGAATGCTATAATAACAAGTATTGTGAACAGAGGAAGTAACTATAGATGAATTACTACCATAATTTCTAGAGATCAACTTTTCTACCTTTGACCCATGATTTCTACAGCTGGCTGGCGTAGTTTAATAACATATGAATTGCGCTTCATGAAACCTTTTGCTCACGACACATGCAAGTCGTGCTATTAATGTACGCCAATATCTTGAAAATGGATGTTCAAGGATAGAAAAACAAAAGTGACTTAACAAACCTAAAACTCCAAGTTTTTTTTTTTTTGCGAGTGAAAACTCCAAGTAATTTGAAAAGGGAGGAGCTAACAGCAAGCTAGCTAGTGTTTGCAGGCTACCCAGCAGCTTGGCGGGGCATGGGCAGGCAGGCATGCGACTCGAATACATGAGAAGGTCGAAAGTGGCATGGGAAGCTGGCGGCAGGCTCCTGTTCAACCGGTGTCCGTTTCCATTTCTTGGTGACCCTCTGGAAAGGCCACCTAGCCCCAGGCAGCCAGTACTGAAAAAGCCGAACGAGAGAGCAGCCGGCCGGCCGGTGTACCGCGTCGCGCGGGGACCGGCACGGCGCCGGCAAAGGATCCATGGGTTCGTGGTGTGCCTTCCCTTGCCACGCGATGTGAGTCCACTCGATCGTGGTTCCGGGCACGCCCATCCCTGTGGGTTTTTTTTTTTTTTTTTTTTTTTGCGAGGAAGGGAACTTTATTAAAGATTAAGGAGGTTCATTACAAGCTGACCAAGAACGATCAGCCATAATCTGGTCCCTTATACAATCAGGAACCCAGGACAAAGACACACGCGACTCCTCCAAATTACAAGCACGCTGCGCAAGCAAATGCCCATCCCTGTGGGTTTGTGCCGTTGGGACAGGTGATCTTGGACTTGGATGTGCCGATAATCAAAGTAAATGAGAGAATGCGTGGTCAAAGTTACTGCGGTATATGGATAAGTAGGTCGATCGACACGGTATAGCTCTCTAATTTTTTAATACGGTCATACCGTATTGGTGGTTGAGATGGTACGTTTAGGTACGGGCGTACCGTACCACTTTTTAATTTAACCTATATATTTATACATAAATATACATCTAGCTCATAATTTAATTATAATCATGTTTAAAATAAATATTTTTTATCCACAATGATTATATTTAGCGTGATAATGGGATCATACTCATTCAAATTACATATTACCTTGAATCTAGAGCGGTAACAGGCAGTATTGACCGGTATTTTAGCCGGTATGGGATAGAGCCTGGCTAGAGGGCAAGTACTGGTATGGTACATACCGGCCGATACCGGAACGATATCGATAAATAAGGTATAGCTAGGAATGACATGGCTTGTTCCTCTGTGTTTGTGCCATTCTCTTCTTGCTAATAATGAGTAAAGTTGATCTCACTCCCCATATTCCCTTAACTCTGTCAAGACATACCATGCACCTTCATCTAAAGTAACTGCAGTTTCATGATACGCTGCTGCAACATACGAATTTCCAGTACTAGTACAAATTAAAGGGTAGAGTCAGGACATACAAAAACCAATTTAATTGACACAATCAATGGTGAGCCGCCGTGTGATCAGGCGACACAGAAATTCAAAATTAGGCAAATGAACGGGGCATGTCACAACTTAACAAGCAACACCTTCTTCATTCGTTCGTGCTGCAGGCACACGGTCACACGGACCAAGATTAATTCAGACGCCGGCCGGCTCTCTCTTGCTGGACCCACCCTCACCTGCCCGGTCAAGACAAGGTAAAAAACCAGTCTCTCGCTTGCTTTCCCCTCCAACGCCTAAACCCTAGCCCATTTCTCTCTCCCACTCACCTGCCCTCCTCCTCACCACCTCCACCTCCCTCTCCAATTTCATCCATGGCGCCGCCGCCTCCACTGCCCAAGCTGCCGCCGTCGCCCCACTCCACCCTCCTTTCCGTCGACCATCTACACTTGCTTCCGCTCGTGGCCTGATCTCTACCACCCGTCCGTCACATCCTCTTCCTCCTCCGTCGTCCTATCACATCCTCCCCCGTTCCCTAGCCCCCTCCTGTACTCTTCACGAATCCCTCGCTCTCCATACCTCGCGACCTACCCACGCAGCACATGATGTCAAGGGCACCGGCGCCGTCCCCGTTTCATGCAGAGATGGCCCCTGCTGTCAGCCTCAGATTTCTGGTCTGCTGGCTTGGTGTCCTTTACCATCTCTTCCCAGCGTGAGTACTTCTTTTGGATTTGCTCGGGGGGAAAAAAGACATTGTTTCCTTGTCTCGTGAGTTTTTCCATTTTATGAAAAATGCGATGCTCAATAACTGGTTGGAGTTGGTATCATTAATTCGATTCTTGATAAATGTGACCCATTTGTTCTGCTCAATTAGTAGTTTCCCAATTAATTTTCCATTATATCGAATCATCGATGGATTCAATTCATATATTCGTTACTAACTAGAAACATGGCGCGGCATTGCCGCGCTTCTTGATTTTGTAGCATGTTGTATAGGCCCTGTGTGGCCCTTCTAAGATGAGACCACGGTATCCAAGCGGTTTGCAATGTCATTACAGATGAAACTGTAGTTTAAGTGTGCATGAAAACAAATCTCGTTGCCATTTTTCGTTAGATTAGCCGAAAAGGATAGCAATAATTTATTTTAGCTTGATTGTTCATACTTTAAAATAGAATATTTATTCTATTTGAAAATATTACTCCTTTTTGTCCATATATGTAATGATAGCGGCAATATCAATCAAACTTCATTGTATTTATTATGAAAAAAATAGCTTCAAACCATACACAATCAATTTCTTCGTAAAATTTCATGCTAAGAATTAGCCAAGCGTGTGTTTCTGTCAAAGGAAAAAAATAACCTTCTAAGATATTTGAGAACTTTAGGAACTTTAAATTCTGTGTGCACCAAACCGAATAGGAATACGTGAAGACAGGTTCTCTGAGGAGCAAGCAAACTTACCCCAAGGAGGATGGTGGCGTTTTTATAGCTACTACTGAAAATTTGTATACTGTAACATGCGAGGACGCACTCCCTGATTCAAAGGACTCACACCCCCAGATCAGACGCTACAAGACTCGCCTGTTACCACAGAAGCCAAATAAGTAGAACACTAAATACTGTGCAACAAAGTAATTGATACACTTGTTCTATTACGGCAATACTGTGCAAGCCACTAACAGGGCACATTATTACAAAAAATTTGTATCCCCAACCTAGTTAAGTGGCAAGGTTCCCATTTGCGCTAAGCTGAGGTTGAAGTACTGCCTTAAGATTGACATGATCATTCTTAGATTGTACGCAAAGCACTATGTTCCTCAAGCTGGCTATCCTGCTTAAAGCTAGTTCTGGGGTTCTATGCAGATTAGTTCTGGGCAAATCTGAGGTTGCTTTTGCAGTTGTAGATAATGGGAGCAATGGACCGACACCCTGCATGAGCTTGCAGTCCAGCAAGAAGTATGTACACTCAAAATGCTGGGTTGTGCAGAATTACCAATGGAGGGCAATCTGTCCTTCCTGCAAAGAGTAGTATGCCAAAATCTCTTGCCGCCCTCTGGACAAGGTTCATCTTGGTCTGTTGCAATAAATTCAACGTTACATCCTACTGGGCAGTAAAGAGAAATTATATTGTTTCAAGAAGGCTGCAAAGAAAATTATATAACAGGAAATGAATGTCAAGGAGCATTTTTCCTAGGTGATCTCATATCTAATAGTATATTATCTGTATTGCCAAATGAAGAAAGATACTTTTTTTAAGAAAAAGATATTTTTTATATAGTCAAAGTAAGAAATGGCAGTAAGAAAACATGCAAATATCAAAAGTTAAATCTGAGGGGAAAATAAAATAAGGGACAGTACAAATTTGGCCCATTAATGAATAAGCAGTGACCACAAACCATGACCAGGGGAATCGAGTTCAATGTTTTCTTACTATTTTTTGTTTCATTATGCCAAATTGCAAGGAAAGCTCTTGCTCAAGCATCATGATCAATGTTGCTTTAGATAAATTAACAAACGCAAGGAGAGGCGAGGGATGCACCATGTCTCTTCTAACGGAGCTGGCAGTGCTGAATTATCTGACAATGATCCTCTGTGTTAAGGAATGTAAACTGAAGTCTAGATTAGCAGAGACATTCCCCCTCCATTTTTGAGGCAGCTAATTCTTATAAAGATATTGGTGGCAAGGTATAAAGTCTGGTTACCTAGAGAATCAAGATAAAATAGTTTCTACTCAGTAACCAATGACCAATAGAGTGTTTATTCTTACTGAAGTTGCAAAACTGTAAAAACGGCAACAGAGACACATATCTAGTCTCTTGTTGGTACTACTTGGCAACATATAGCAGTAAGCAGAAACTAAAAAGGACTGGAGCTGCCATAACAGGTAAGATGCAGCAGATTAGTAGAATAATTAAGGAAAGAGAATTTGATTTTAAGTGAAAACTTATTTAGCAATGAATAAGAAGTGTGTTCCAGGATAGCATCATCTAGTAAATAGTAAGATAATTCTTCCATGATCATTTTGCTGGACGAAAAGATAGGCAAAAGTTAAAAGTTAAGTTTTCAGTCCAAACTATATTCTAACTTGAAAAAGAAAAATAAGAAGGATAGTGTGGCACTGTGGCATCTTTTTGTTTTTAATATGAAAGATACTGCTTGTAGTTTGTGGATAATACTTTAGACTCGTATGTGCTGAGTAATTTAAATTTACACAACATGAGCACAATTGGCTGCACCGGCAAACATTAAGTGGCAAATAGAAGCATGAGTTCACACTAAAATAAGTAGCAAAAGCAGTGCAGAGAAGGACGTGTTCTCACCAGGAAGCAGGACCATTCGTTGATGAAAATAGAGCAGGTTCGGAAGTCAATAGAGCACATCTTGTCTTTTTGTTATTGCTGACAACGACGCTGACCATGCCAGTTCATGCGATATATCCCGTCGCCGTTCAGGCATTCCATCGAACATTTTATGGGCTCCATGTGCCTGCTGTAGGAAGAGAACAATTGGGTATTGTCATCCGTCGTGGATAAGTGAAGGAGCTCATCCTGCTACTCGTCGCCCTAAGCCGTTGAGAAGTAGAGCTATTTGTCTGCCGCTGCTGCTGTGCGCTTCACGCCGTCTGTACATCATTGACGCTCCATGGCCGGCGATGTAGGCAGAATCGTGTTCAACGCTGGGCCCTGCTGTTACCGAGCCGATTGGGGAAGATCTCCATGGTTAATTTCGACCAAGAACCAGAAGGATTCTCGCCGGGGAGCTGCAGTTGGCAGGGATGCTGATGCCGGAGTCTCATCCGGAGATAGGCGAACGAAGACCAGAGGAGGTGGGAGCGCCGTCAAGGGTTCCGCTGGCCTTAATTGAACCGGAGGAGGGGAAAGGGGCGGACGGCGAGGCCTGAGGGCACGATGTGGAGCGGCGCGTCGAGGAGGCAGGAGGAGGAGGGTGGACGGGAGGCAAGATGAAGACGACGACGATGGCGAGATGCGGACGAGAGAGAAGGGAACGGCGAGTTGAGCGCTTAACGGGCCTCGAGAAAGTCCGCGAACATTCGGGTTAGTATAGACTGTGCGAGGGCCCGATTCGACCCAGATCTGACGGCTGCTACGACGAGTTTGTCGGATCTAACGGTCGAGCATTTAACGGGTGACGTGGGCTAACGGGTTTTGAGAGAACGCACAGCGTTTAATATAATAAAGATTTTGTATTTTTCTTATATTATTCAAATGATAGTACAAGTTCATTAATTAGGGATTGAGTATTTCTCTGAGAACAACCAAGTAAGTTTGAATGTGGTAATCCGCATACATAACATTAAGTTGGCTGACTGCCTTGCTTGCATGGAATTTCGTAGGTTGTTGCGCGTCTAATTCTAAATTAAGTAGAGATCCCATATAGTTATAGCTGGAGTGTAATTGTGATGCTGCTAAAGTGTGGAAGCTGGTAGTGGTTATAGTGTGTGCTGCTGATGACTATACAGTGTCAACCTTTTTGTATCTATGCTGCGATTGCTTGATGCATTTAATTTCCTCCTTAGCAAGTTGGTCTCTCCTTGACAGAACAATAAAAAAAGAGGAGAGATCACCGTTTCACAGATCAGTACTTTTGATAGATCACATGACGATTCTTTAAAATTTGCATATTTCTGGATACTACATTGATGTTAATGATACTTTTTGTAAGCAATTGGGCAACCCGAACAGAATGAGGTAAAACTTTAGGGTAAAAATTAAGGCTATGACGTTATATAGATATTGTGGTGTATGGCTAAGAAATCGGCATATGGCATAAACCAGGACGCTACAAAATGAACACATGCATGCCACCAATGTGCAAAAATTTAAAACTTATATGTGGCAAATGGTGGCATGCAACAGAACAAACACTTAGCTAGCCGTAAAGTTGATCACGTGTCCATTTTTTTATCTCAAAATTCAATAATTAAGTTTAACAATGCAAAGATATTCCAAATATGGGACTTTGCTTCTTTCCATTTTACTTGATGTATGGAGCTGAAAATGTTGATCTGCACCTGATACTTGACATGTTTGGTTGCATTTGATACGAAAACTTACACGCTCTTTTCTATTTGTACTGTTTGCATTTTTCAGAGTGGGTTTTTTGGTTCCCTAGGACTATAGAAAGCTTTTTTATGATTTTTTCCTTGTCTTGTATGTTTATTTTTCCATTATATGGAAAACGATGCTTAATAACTGGTTGCAGTTGGCATGATCAGTTCGATTCTTGTATGTGACCCATTTGTTATGTGCAATTAGTAGCTTCCCAATTGATCTTCCATCATATTGATAACCTGTGGATTCAATTCCTATATTTGATATTAATTTTTACTTTTCTTATATTCAAATGATAGCACAAGTTCATTAATTAGGGACTGAGTATTCCTCTGAGAACGACCAAGTAAGTTTGGATGTGGTACTCCGCATACATAACATTAAATTGGCTGACTGCCTTGCTTGCATGGAATTTCGTAGGCCGGTGCGCTGTCTAATTCTAAATTGAGTAGAGATCCCATATAGTTATAGCTGGAGTGTAATTGTGATGCTGCTAAAGTGAGCAAGCTGGTAGTGGCTATAGTGTGTTGCTGGTGATTACATTGAAATGCATCAAGAAGTCGCAGCATAAATACACATGGTTTATTATTTGTACTGTTTTCATTTTTCAGAGTGAGTTTTCTGATTACTAAGAACTGGAAGAAAGTTTTCTATGACTGCTTTGGCCCAGAAGTTCTCGTTGCTGACAGTTGGGTCACTTTAGTCATCCTATGGTATCACATCTTTGGTCAAAGGAAAGCTGGTGCTATTGCGTCTATCATACATCACAACACTGGGCCTCGCCTTGAATTTCATGTCCATCTGCATGTTTGCCATGTACCATAGCTTAAGTGGTGGCACCAAAAGGGCCAGACGTTGGGTATGCATAATTCCAGTAAATTTACTATGGCTTGCTTCAATTTAAATGCTGCTGACAGCCTGACACACTTTACGTGTATGCAGTATTGCACTTTGTTCGGCTCATTCGCACTTGTTGTTCTTCTGACATTCATGTGGATGGAAATGGGCATCAAATTGAGGAAGGGCATATAGGGAAAGCTTCTTTGTGGTATGCAAGCGCAGTTATTGCTGAGGTTTTTCAAGTTGCATGGCCAGCTGCAACTCGGGTGGTATGTAAACTTTGTATACTGTTCCTTTTTAGAAATAATGCAATGCGGCATTTTTAGTAATTAGCTTGATTTTATAATGTCATTATTACTCACTCTGGACTAAATGTTTATATTTTCATTGTGTTATTGCCGGTACCAGTATAATGAGGACTTTGTCAACGATGAGAAACCGGTACTTTGGCTGAAGATTTCTGCAACCACAGTAAGTATTGTGGTTTGTTCAACTGACTTGTTGTCACACCCCAAAATTTCAATTTTGGGATGTGAACCGTTTTTCAACTTCAAATGCCCATCTTCTAAATATTTCAAAGATTTTCTCAAATTTTGTTTAAAATGAATTTATTTTGTCTTATAAAATATTAGCATCAAGTGATTTATTTTATTTTAGTTGAAGCATCTACTAAATAAATGGTTTGAATATGAAAATATTTAAATAAGCAAATTTTAGTTTGTCTCAAAACCTTGAAAACGCTTGTCTTGAATTTCTTGTGTTTTCTTTAAAATGGTTTGAGTCCTTTTATTATTTTCTAAACCAGAGAAATAAATTTTTTTTTTTGAGAAGAACCGGGTTTTCGTTTTATTCATAATATCAGGTGATTACAGCCCAAATTACAAAGACATCCTTAAAGGAAAAAGAAATTACATTCAAGTCCTTGTAAACTCCCGGTCGTCCTCGCCACCGGCGGCCAGAGCACCCAGCTTGAAGCCGACCTCCTCCTGGCGAAGAACATCGATTTTTGACGCCCTCTTGGGCAGCACATCGAAACCGACATGCACTACAAACGCTGAACGAACCGGCTGAAGATGATGGCCAGAAACCATCGCATCGTCAGGCAATGAGGGATCCGATGCCCCAAGGACCTCCAGAAACCCCAAACCGCCTAGCGACGAAGACTTCCGAAAGGGAACTGAACCACCAGAGGTGGGAACTAACAACCAACACGAATCCACTTCGTATTGGTAGGAAAACCAGCTCATATACTCTACGAGTTGGTAAACAAAACTTCCGAAATTTCTAGGACGGAAGCAAACTAACCTCCCGCATCCAGCCGACGAACGCCCATCGCCGTCGCCGGAGACAAAGACCGCGCTGAAGCGGAGGAGCAAAAGATTCTGCGCCCGGCCTATCTCCGCCGGCGAGGCGCAGAGGAAACTCGACCCACACCGAAGAATCGGCATGGGTACGCCTAGATCCACCTCAAGCTTTGTGGGCAGCCGTCGGGAAGCAGCCGCATCCAAGCCAGAGGAGGCATGCTGTTGCCGCGCAGGCCACCGTAGGAGGTCGACGCCGCCTTCGGAAGGCCCATCGCCGGCACAAAAGAGCCCCGCCGCCGTCCAAGATCCCGGCGCGAGGAAACCTAAACCTACCCCTAAACTACCTAAAAGCAAGGAGTAAAAGGAAGGTATATACACCGCACGGCGACTCCACTGCTCCCACCCACCTCCGGCGCCGAACCGGCCGCCGGAGGCGAGGGGGAGGCGACGAAATCGCCGCCGGAGAACTCGTCGCTCTCGAGTCGCCCTCCTGTGCACTGTAGCAGGAGATAAGGTCGAGAGAGTTCTGGCAGTTGTTGCAAACCAGAGAAATAAATAAACCAATACCCTTCCTAAATGGCCCCCAAATCCATCTAATCCTGTCCATAATCTACTTTCCCACCTCTCTCTCACGTGAAAACAAACTAGGCCTCCTCAGCCCAGACAAAAACTCACCCAAAACCCAACCCCAGGCCTTTGGCCTATTTTCTTTTCCCCGCCTGGGCTAAGCCCATCTCTCTTTCTTTCTCTTCCTGCACGTGCAAGCCACGAACCAGCCAGCCGCACCGCTCCTTTTCTTCCCCAACGCGAACGCACGCCCACATCGCCGCCGCCGA
The DNA here is from genome assembly GCA_012490785.1 of Eragrostis nindensis. NCBI lineage: Eukaryota > Viridiplantae > Streptophyta > Magnoliopsida > Poales > Poaceae > Eragrostis > Eragrostis nindensis. The sequence goes on from JAAXCT010001751.1 coordinate 19,654, forward strand.
GCCGAAAACTGCCGCTGCCGCCTTGATGCCGCATTCGCCTCCCGCTTAAAAACCATCCCGCTGCTCCTCTTCCACTTCCCTTCCGTTTCCCCTCACTCATTTTCCCCTTAATCGCCAAATTGAAACTGCTCCGGCCATTAATGGCCATCATCGCCGGCGCTCCGCACCCGGCCGTCTCCCCTCACCCCCTCCCTCTAAAACGGCACCCAGAGCCTCACCTCGACCCCCTTCGTCGCTCCGGCACCTTGCTGCCGCCCATTCCCCACTCCCGCGCTGTCGCCGGCGTCTTCTTTCCCAGGGTCCGGTGAGAGGCGCCGCCGTACACCATTTTCGCCGCTTCCGGCCGTCATCGACTCGTCTGACCCCTCTCCCTTGCGCGCAGGTGCACGAGGAGTGCGCCTGGACCATCGTCGATGAGCCCCGGCCGCTGGACCACCTTCCCCATCAAGCTCCGACGACCACCGCCGCCAATCTCCGTCGCCAACCACCTTTCCGACCATCCCCGAGCTGCGCAACCGCTCTGGTGAGCTCGCCATGCGTTCGCATTGCCCTTCCACCCCTCGCGGCGAGTCCCCGGCCACGGGAGCCCTGCCACAGCCCCACTCCGGCGACCTGCCGCCTTGCCGAGTGGTGGTGCTGCCCTGAACCACTATCTGTCCATGCATATTTTTCGCTGTGTAGCTGCTGTACTTCGTATAACAAATCTGTAGTTCTTCCAACCTCTGTCCATGCGCAGATTGTTGTTTAACTCCTGTACTCTGTATAACCAACCTACAAGCAATTCTTTCAGCCTCTGTCCATGCGCAATTTGTTGTTTAGCTCCTGTCCTTGTACAATCAACAGCAGTTCTGCCTCTGTTATATTGCCTAATATTCCTGACATTTAGTTCTGATCTCAGGCCATGCGTGATCTATTGTTTAGCCTCTGTACTTTTGTCTAATCCACCTGCACCTATCCCTGGAACTTAGTTTTTAGCACAGTTGAGCTATCAGATGCTTAGTTTTATCATATCTTTTTAACCGTAGCTCCAAAATTAGTGTTTCTTTCGCCAAAATGATCAAAGCAGCAAATCCTATATCATCATTGCATTTTCATACCGTAATCTCTCTACTTTGTGCATTGTACTGATTGTATTGCATATGCTTTGCTTGTTTGTGCGTTTAGGAGATTACGTTCAGGAACCGCTGTACATGGATTTGCAGAATCAAGTGTTCGAGGCAGTCGAAGAATATCCCCAGGAAGGCAAGTGTCCTTGACGCATCTTGTGTCCAGTTTACAAATGCTTTTGTTTACAAAATTGCATGCTGAGTCAATATGATACGAACCTATGTGTAGGCTGTTTACTAGAATTTTCATACAATTATTCCTTGTCGCCTAGTTACTTCTTTTCGTTTATGGGTAGTGTGTCGCTTAGCCCTGCTATGTTTGGGTACGGGTACTGTTAATTTTGACTAATTGATGAACTATCGAGACATGAGGGATAATGGTTAATTGTTTAGCAACACATGGAGCTAGGGATTTGGGTGACTGGTATGGGCTGTGCTGGGGTTACCGGCAAGCTCGGAGGCTTTTTGGGGTTACCGAAAGTCTCTCGGTTCGTTAATCACCTAAATCTAAGGACCGGTTCATGGAGCGACCACCTATGAGAACAGTACAACCATGAGCCAAGTTATGGGCGCGGCCTGGCTTATTAAGTAGTAGAGACCAGTTTTGTGCGTGCCAAACGGCGGTGCGAGGAAGGCGGGTTACGCTGGAATCGTCGGGAGAGAGATGTGTGGGGACAGGAGGGTTACTCCTCGGAACCATCTGGCACAAGAGGGGGCCTCTAGGTGAAGGGTTACTTCTCCTATCGGTGGAACCTAAGTGGGCACGTACAAGCTGGAGGATGCTATCGAAACGCCTTGTAGTGGTCTCCTAGCGCACACCTCGGAAGTGTGTAAGGGTACTCCGTCCGTACAACGGGTATCCGGCAATACGGGATGATCATGACTCGTGGTGAAAGTGTACAACCCCTGCAGGGAGAAAACTGTCTAGACAGCCGTGCTCACGGTTATGAGCGGCATGGACCCTCACATGATTAGTTGGCTTTGGGATGGTTTTGGTCGGGTAATCACAGCGGGGTAGCTGTGATAGGGTGGTGTAGCCCGTATTTTGTTATGGCGCGAGATGATTGGAGAATGAAGTATTCACATAGTAGTTAGGTGCTTTTAAAAATGATTTGAACTAAAAGCAATTCACGCAACAGAACCAATTTAGCCTTCCTTGAAATAGCCAACATGTCATCTTTTCCCTCCACTTGCTGAGTACTTTTGTACTCACATGTACATAAACGTTGATATTCAGTTGAAGGAGAAACTTGGGAAAACTATGAAGAAGAAGAGTACGAGGTCTAGGCGTGCTACTCAGTCGTTGCCTGTGGAAGCTGCTTCGCTTAGTTCTGTCGCTGCAATAATGTAATTTTCTTCTAGACCCACGGGTCATTTTGTAATAAGAATCACGATGTAATAAAGGATATGGATATTATTCTGAATTTCTGAGTCACTGTATGTGTGTAACTTGTCCTGGGCGCACATACGGCTTACATCTAGTTCATCCTCGGAATTAGGTGTGACACTTGTCTCATATGATTGAAGAGGATTATTGGGCCAGTGAGTTGGAGAAGCAAATCATGGCAATCACACTTACTTTTGATCATCAAATGTCCTTTCTGATTGTCATCTTAAGCTTCTGGATACGATATATTAAATGTACTCCCTCCGTTTTTAATTATATGACGCCGTTGACTTTTTCGTTGAACTTTGACCAACAATATAGATTTAAATAATTACTTTTTAAATATGAAATAAATATTATTAGATTCATCATCAAAGTACTTTAAGATTAACCTATACACTAAACTATTTACATAAATATTTTGAATAAGACGAACGGTCAAACGTAACGAGAAAAGTCAACAGCGTCATATATTAAAAAACGGACGGAGTAGTACAAACATGGATTGTTATTTCAGGTGCTTACAATGATTAACATTGTGGGAGGAATTCTGCAGCTTGTGGTACGATTTATTGGTCCTAAGAGGTTTGCCAAACCTGTGAAGAATTTCACAGATCACTGCCACGAGTGGTGGACAGCAAGATTTGAGGACTGCAAGCAGATGGTCTGCGGATGTAACGTTTGAACCATCATCAACTTATATCAGAGAACAAAAGAAAAGTACGTAGGCAGTGCAGTTCATCTCCATAATCTGTACTTACTAATTGCATACATATGCCAAGCATTATTGTCATCTCACGTGATCTTTGACGCAATGGCATATTCTTGTTTTGTCGTGCGCAGGTTGGCGTCGCACAGTTTCATGCATGCTGCTTACCTAATCTCCCTCTGTGGTGCACACTTCTGGACACAGGAAATAAATTTTTTCTTTAAACTTTATTAGTACGTACTTTTTTTTTTGAAAGAACAGGAGGGGCCAAAAAAGCCCCTACTGATTATAATATATTAAGAAAAGAGAAAGTTCAGTACAAAAGCAACAAAATAAAAGAAGAAACAACAGAAGCAAAACTATACAAGCTGTGCTAGCCATTCTTTAATTTCTGGGAAGTACTTCCTTTTTGCTCTGTGTAGCAACAGAGTGAACTCATGAATGAATCTTGCCTTGCATCCTTGCACCGTCGGATCCACATCATTAAAAATCCAATCATTTCTTGTCTTCCATAGAGCCCAGGCCATCAAGATAATTATTTCCATGAAAAAAGGGACTGCAAGCCTCCTTTTCAGAATTTTGATGACCCTACATGGATTAGTAGTTACTGGAAGATTAATCCCAATTGACGCCCATGAGGCCCTAGCGAAATTGCACTTCAGGAATAGGTGCTCCAATGTTTCTTCCAGTTGCAAGATGCACATGTCACATGTGTAAGATTCCAACGCCATATTCTTTCTTTTAAGAAGCCCTCTAGTATTCAATCTATCCTTGAGCAACAACCAAAAAAATACCTTATGCTTCATCTGACAAGAAGACTTCCACATCCATCGATATGCCGAGTGAATTGGGATATGACCCATCAGGCTCTTGTAAACTTTAGAAGTTGAGAACATGGCTGAACCCCAAATATATTTCCAAACATCATCACTTTGAGTGAGCTGCAGGTTGTGCATTATGGTCTCTAATTGTTGCAGCTGGGTATATGCTTGTTCTGACAGTGGTAGGTGAAACATGTCCAGAAATTCAGATTGAGATGCCCCTTTTAGTGTGATCATCTTATTCTTGGCAAAAGAGAACAGTTCAGGAAAACTATGCTTCAGAACATGTCCATCCCAATGGTCCTCCCAGAAAAGAATTGTTTCACCACTGCCAACCGTTGCAGTTGCAAGACCTTTAAACTGATCCAACAATTTAATCACATCACGCCACCAGAAGGAACCCCTTTTTCTCATACCAGGTAATATACCATTGCTGTAATATGATTCCCAAACTAATTTGACCCAAGGGATATCAGCTTTATTGAAAAACTTATGCAAGTGTTTCAATAAGAGAGCATCATTCTGTACTCTTAACCTCTTTACTCCTAGACCACCTTCTGATTTCGGCCTCTGCACCATTTTCCAAGCTGCCAATGGTGGCTTTTTTGCATTGACATCTGACCCTTTCCATAATCCATGCCTTCTATATGAATCAACCTGATTTATAACTGTAGCATACAGTTTTATTGTGCACATAATGAAGGTGGGCATGGATGATAAACATGAATCCACCATTTCCAGTTTACCAGCCAAAGTGAGAAATATGGAAGTGGAGATCATTCTTCTTTCAATTCTATTGACTAGGGGCTCAAAATCTTCTACTCGTGGTTTTGTAAGACCCAAAGGCAATCCCAAATAAGTGAAGGGCATGGATCCAATCTGACACCCAAAAGTGCTAGCAAGGATCTGCATCTTCTCCTCAGGAACATTGATAGGCACAATACTGGATTTAGCATAATTAACCTTGAGACCAGTAGATGCTGCAAAAGTATTTAGGAGGGCCTTAAGAGCAAAAAGCTGCCTTGGACAAGCTTCCATTATCATTAATGTGTCATCAGCATATTGCACAATAGGAAAATCAGATGTGTACTGCAAAGGTATTGGCAATTTGAAAAGCCCCTGATCTTTGGCTTTGTTAATGATTGATTGCAAAAGATCAGCTGCAAGGACAAAGAGCAAAGGAGAGAGTGGATCCCCTTGCCGAACCCCTCTTCTACAATGAAAGACCTTCCCTGGCACACCATTTAAAAGGATGGAGGAGGTTCCTGATGTTAAGACCTGTTTTACCCAAGAAATCCATCTCTGACCAAAACCCTTGTGTTTTAAAATTTGCAATATGACTTCATGTTCCACTTTATCAAAAGCCTTCTCAAAGTCTAATTTGAGAATAACAATCTCCTTTTTGCTTTTGTGGCATATGTGCAGGTATTCAAATGCCCATGCAAGGCAATCCTGTATGGACCTGGACTTGATAAAACCATATTGATTCTCATGTATGAGTTGAAGAATTACTTGCTGCAGCCTCTCTGCCATAAGTTTGGTAATAAGCTTCACCGAAGAGTTTAGCAATGAAATTGGTCTAAAATCACCCACTCTCTCTGGATGATCCTTTTTTGGCACTAGAGTGATGTAAGAACTGTTAATACTTTGTACACAAAGACCCCCACTGTAAAAGGCATCACACATATCATAGAAATCTTGTTTAATAACAGGCCAACATTTCCTCATGAAGTCTGTGTTGAAGCCATCAGGCCCAGGAGATTTATTTGAGGGTAACTCTGCAATGATTCTGTCTATTTCCAGAATTGTGAATGGTTCTTCTAACCATTCCAAATTACTAACAGGTGCGATTAAGGTAGATAGGTCAAAATGTATGGTGTCAAACTCTTTTGTGCCCAGCCTATCCTTGAAAGCCTGCCACAATAGTTCTGCTTTCCCTTCACGACTTGTAATAACCTGATCATTATCATTTTTTAGTGATGTGATTGCATTTCTTCTGTACTTGATAGTAGCATTAGCATGAAAAAATTGCGTACACTCATCACCAAATTTTACCCACTTTATTACCCCTCTCTGCTTCCAATAGATATTTTGCTGATGTAATAATTGTTGCAAATGTTGTCTGATCAGATCTCTGAAATTCCATTTAGCTAGTGATAAGTCTCTGAACTCCTCCAGTGTATCTAAGAAAAGTAGCAAGGCTTTTGAATTTGAGATAGTTGTGGCAAGATTAGACAGTTGTGCATGCCATGCTCTCAATACACGTCTTAGATTTTTAAATTTTGCTCCAAGTCTCATGGCCTTGTCTTGATGCTGCACCTCTATGTGCCAACCATGCTGCAAAATTTGCATAAATTGCTCATGCTCCATCCAATAATTTTCAAACCTGAACACCTTTGACTTTGGGATGTCTGTATTAATTGTGACTAAGCAAGGCACATGATCCGAGGTGTCCCTAGAGAGAGTAGCAACCATTGTTCCTGGATAGTGATTAGTCCATGCATTAGACGTAAAGAACCAATCAATCCTTTCCAAAAGAGGGTCTTCCTGCATATTGGACCATGTATACTTCATTCCTTTTAGTGGCAGTTCTACTAATCTCAGGCTACTAATTGCAGCATTGAATGCAAAGATTTCATTAATATTGGCTCCAGCCTTGTTTCTGTCATTGGACGATCTCATGAGATTAAAATCTCCTAATACCAGCCAATCTGTATCATCAGGCATATCTATTTGCTGAAACCATTCCAAGAATTCCATCTTCCCCTGAGTAGTACATGGTCCATAAATGTTTGTTAAGACCCATTGTGCACCAGAATGTAAAGACATGAATTCCACTGAGAGAGCATAATCATTCTGAAATATTTTAGTCCCCATGAATCTGGCACCATTCCATACTATTATCATTCCACCTGATGCCCCAACAGAGGGCAGATATTCATAGCTATCAAACTGAGGAGGGCAGAATTTTCTTATATAAGAGGCATCAAACTGTTCTCTCTTTGTTTCCTGTAAACATACTATATCACAGCCGGACTCTTTTATTTTACTTTTAATCGCTTCCCACTTTCCATCAGAATTTATTCCCCTAATGTTCCAACATAGAACTTTCCAGTTTCTATTATTTCTGTTTTGCTGATCCATTAAAACCCAAGGAAGAATTATTGCTGCTCTGCTTACATAATAAGTGAGCCAAAAGATGATGCACAACTGAAACATAAAAGTGTGCACTGAAAGAAAGACTTGTTTCAGCCAAAACAGAACTGAATTCATGGCAGGATTTGAAAAATACCCCAGATGGCAGATGTAGTAACCCAATAGCCTTTACCAGAGTAGTAATAATCATCCAGCAATAGTTCACAGTATAATACCAAAAGAATCCTGACCATAACAAAATGAATTTGGAGGCACAGCTCCTTTTAGCACAAAATGACTGGAAACAGGACCAGGCAGTATCACCAACTTTACACTGCATCACCTTCCTGTTCCCCATAGGTAGAGCTCTTAAGACTCTACTTCTTAGATTTCTTCTTGGCCTGCTTATCATCTTGATCAGTTGATGACTTCTTATTCACCTTGACTTTGGCTACACACTTCTTGGAGACCACCTTTTTAGAGCAAACCTTCTGCCCAATGGTTCCTGCTTGCTCTTCAGCATGTTTTCCTGAAGGAGCACCCTTTCTCTTTGTTGCCAAGGCTATGTCAGATAGCTTCTCAGAAGCTACCTTACCAAAATTTACACCAAGACTTCGAATAGTGCTATTAGATAGTGTTGGTGGGTCAGACGAGCAAGCAAAACAATTAATATCTACACATGTCTGCTGCTTGAAGCCCTTATTTTTTGTTTTCAGTCTATCACTCCTCCTGACATCAGTTTCCACAATAGGGACCTTACCTCTGTGTTTTCCTTTAAAGTGAGCAGCAGAGGTGGTACCTGAACTGCCCACCTTCAGCTTGTTAGCAATAGGAGTAGAACACTCCCTTGTGCTATCATCAGAACATTCAGAAGCTTCAATGTTCATATCCTGTGTATCTTCTATGACTGACAGAGTACACTTTGGCAAAACATTAGATGGACATTTCTGTGGTATCATGAAAGGCACTTTTGGCATATGAGGCAAAGCAGAAGAAAAAACATCCCAGGCTTTAGAAGCAAGAAAATTTCGGGCCCAATCAAAATGTGTTGGAGATAAAAGAACCTTTGTAAAGAAAGGAGACCAGCTAGTTGGGATATATCCACAACAGCACCACTCCCCACTGGTGATAAAAATCTGGCCCACAACCTAATCTCATCAGCATGTCGATTGGTAGTGTGCACAAGATTATCTTCAGGTTGCCTGAAAGTCTCAAACACTGGGTCAGATTCTGATGCATTTAATAACTGAACAATTCCCACCTGCAAGTTTTGGTTAAAATGATTATCATGTATCTCCTTATCATTCTGGTTGACACCATTTTGAATTAGATCAGCAGGTTGAATTTCCTCAGGCAGAAGAGTAATATTATCATGATCTGGTGCTACAGAATCTAACTCTAGTGGTAACATGTTTAAATCTGGTAACACCTCAGCATCATGACTAATGGATTCCTGTGGAGAGTTATCAGGAAAAGAGAGGACCTGATCAGGTTCTTGGTTATCACCCCCATGATTATCATTCAGAGTAGGAACGTCAATTAACTGGTTGGCTTCATGGTTATGAAAAACCGGATTAGCATTCAAAATATTCTCTGCTAGTGCCTCCTTATCGAGATTCAGTAGTTCATGTGGCTCAGGAATATCTTCTTCGTTACACTGATCATTCAGAGGTACATTCAGATCTATGTCCGGATTCTCCTGTAGACCATCTGGCAACTGTCCATTCTGGTCCTTAATTTCAGCATTTGTAGCTGGAGTAACATCCGGCTGAATCACTTCAACATTTCCATGATGGTTATGTTGGTCATTGAGAGAAGGGCCATCCTCATCATCATGTTGACTATCCAGCTCCCCATCCAAAAAAACTGGTTGGCCAAAGCCAAAAAAATCAAAGAGATGTGGGCCAGGTTGGCTGTTTACTTCTGGAACCATATCCTCTTGTTGCAAGACAGCATCTAACATATTCTCTTGTATGATCTCACATTGCACTGTCCATGATTCACCAAAGAAATTATCCCCATCTGAGACTACTAGAAATCTTGGGACAGACTGTAGATTGACTACTCTGACTTTAATAATTATCCGAGCCAGGTTTCTCTCATCCCTTTCCCAGATCATTAATCTCCCAAAAGATGCAATAGCAGTTTCAATGTTCTCCCTATCCCAATAATCCAGTGGGAACCCAAGGAGCATTAGCCAACACTCATGGTTAAACTGTAATGCTCTATGATTTCTACCATTATCGTGCTCAACAAAATAGAAATCAGCACCTTCCCAGGCATGGGGACTATTACGCACCAAAGCATCTCTATCTAAAGCAGTGTTCAGTCTGACATAAGCTTGGCCCAGATGACTAGGTTGGATACTACGATAGAGAATGCGCTTATGAACTGTAAGAAAATCTGCAACAACTGCTCTGATATTACCAAACAGAATTTGTTGCTGAGGCAACGGATCAATCGTGACGATGGCGACATCATTGTTTCGCAGAGCACGCCTTGCAAAAGCTCGAACCATGTACTCTCTACCGTTGACCTGCAGCCAGTCGTAGCCTCGTGGCAAAAAGGGCGTCGGGTCAGCTGCATTATAAGTCATCTCTGCAGGAGGAGAAGTCGTTGCAGGCACCAAGGTGGAAACAGGGTTTGCAGCAGCAGTTTCCAATTGTGGAGCACAAAAGAGATTGAGATCAAGCCAAGAATCCGGGGTCGAAGAAATTCTTTGCCGAGTTTGTTCAGATTGCGCCGACCTGATGATATCCGTCTCCAGACGGGCCGGACTCTGCAAGGCAAACCCATATGTCTGTGGATCTTTCCTTCGATAGACTTTGGCATTCCTGGAAGTTTTTGGCCTTTGATGACTGACCTGAGCCACGCTTGTGGATTTCTGTTTCCTACAGTGAATGGAAATGTGACCCCAAAGAGAGCAATTATAACATTTGATTTGACTTCTGCAATGCTGACGGATGTGATTGGTGCGCAGACACCTAGTGCAAAAGAGCCCATGCTTGTTATGAAATCTCTGGTTCATGGGCTTGACTGAGTATTGGCCCACAGTTTGAAATTTTTCAAAATTCTTTCCCGAGTCAGATCCCGAATTACCGCCATGTTCTTCGCTTCTCAAATCTGAGGCATGATCTGACTGATGACTACGAGCAGAAGGGCCAGAGGATTGTGGGAATTCAATTCTATCAAAAACCGTAGGCCTTGGGAACTGAATTCTTTCAAAAACTGATTTAGTTGGCTTCACAGGCAAACTATTCTTTATGCGATTGAAAACTTGCTGCACCCGAACAGTTGAATTATCAGGAAGAGGAGTTTTGTTAGCACCTGTTAGGGGCTTGACGGCAATATTAGACTTGACTGCATCAGCGAAGGTTGCTTTCTTGGCTTTCTTCTTGTTGATCACCGTCGTCCACTCCTTTTCTTGTTCCTTTTCCCATCTGCTCCTTTCTTGATCAACTTGGGGGCCACCATTCCCCCAGAGGTGGAAGAGGATTTTGAAGGCATCACACTCATACGATCTTAGGTTGTAGATGTAGAATCCCACCTTTTTGGATGAAACCGAGAACTTGAAGACTCGATCGTCCAGTCGCAGAACCTTGAATGCTGAGGCATTGCCACCAAGGGTTGCCTGCAACAAATTGGCCACCACCAATTCCGAGAGACGGAACTTGCATCGTCCCACGGAAGCCACTAGGAAGAATTCTTGAAGGCCACATCCGGGTAGGAAGGAGACCGGAAGGCCAAAACGTCGTTGAATCTCTGCTTGCTGCTTTAACCCCGGGGAATGATCCAGGGAGGCGAGATCCATGACGACCGAGGCGCGATCTAGAAGGAGGCATGGCGAGGGAGAGGATCGGTGGTGGTGGAGGTGGAGGCGGCGGCGGCGATGGCAGCGGGGCGGAGCGGGGCGAGAGCCATCCGGATAAGGCAGCGGGGCGGGCCCCTGTCGTCCTTAACCGATAGAAATCCCTATTAGTACGTACTTGATGTGAACTTAAGTAGCAAATGTCTTGGCCAATACTGTTCTGTTGCAATCTCAGGTTGGCATGTTGGTGCCGTTTTGGCATGATTGCAAGAGGTGAATGCTATCTTGCTTAGTTGAAACTTTGCTGCCAGTGCCTGTGATGTGTGGTGTGGCTGTGATAATACGCACCAGCAGTAGTAGTTTCACTCAACCTCTCTGAGCAAATACCGGAATGGTATTGATTGAGTAACTTATGGTTGAGTAACTGCTTCTATGTTTAGATTGGTCGTTGAAATCATATGTGCAGCATGTTGATGCGATTGGCATGCATGACACCCGGTGACAAATTTCTTGGAGACTATAATACTACGTGCAGTGGTTAGTCAGCGGAGATCCAGGGAGCTAGCTAGCAGCGTGATGAGCATGCATATGAACTCCGCGCGTGCAAGGTTCGAGCTTCTTGTAGAGGCCGACGGCCACGTCCGCGATGCCAGCATGCAGAAGTTTAGTCTCCGTCGTTGACGACGGCGCACGTCTGTCAGCATGCGTCTGTAGCGTTTCCGCTTTTCACAGGATCGAGTCGGTACGTGCTGATGAACAGACACCACAGTACATCACATAAATAAGCATAAAGTTTACATCTTTAAGTTATTACAGGCCTCAAATGGTTTAAAACACGTGAGTAGCACAGCGGAAGACTAAAGATCCAAGAAATAACTACTACTCTCGACGATATAAGGCCGCACATCGAAGCCCTGCGATGTGGACCTGCTGAGAACTCCACCAAGCAACCGCGGAAGCAAAACGATACCTGCACAGAAACATAAAGAGCCAACTCCTGAGTACTAGTTACTCAGCAAGACTTACCCGTCAACGTGGCTAACTACAGCCGACTCCTAGAATGCAAAGGCTACAAAAGGGCAGGCTGACTCACTTGCATCTAACCGCACTAATTACTTGATCCTAATTTCAAATTTTATTCCCAATTAAGTACTTAACCAATAAAACAGTGCACTTATCTCTAAAACAGGTATAAGTAACAATACATCATATAATACAGTGTGCAACAAGATATATAGAAAGATAGCAGTAATAATAATAATAATAATAATAATCATCATCATCATCATCATCCATAATCACACTACGATGTGACGCAGTGAACAAGCGGGGTGCTCATTTCCGAGAGCGGCGGCATCGATGTACATCCTGCAGGAGAAACCTGACCACACGACGCACACGCGAAAAAGTCGCATGCGGCAACCGTTTGCACTGGTCCCCCTAGAGCTAGGCCGGGTCCAACTCCTCCCGAGAAAAGACCCTCCCGCACGGTCCCCGTCCCAGACGTGCGCCCCGATTGGGAGGCATCCCTTCTCTCCCAAAAACCATGATAGAAAGAGCTTCTACCGCACACTAGGGCAACACAGGCTACGTAGGTTTACTGGGCCCATAAACACCAGCATGTGTATCAGTACGTTCAAAACTTGCTTAACAAGGCCAACAACGGACGGTCCTTAATCGACACAGACGGGGCTACCACCGTGAAGGCCCAGCCTTCTCCAACCATCCTACACAAACAATCCCCGTCCGGTCTGCAACAAACCTAAATTCTGCTAGTACAATCCAGAGTAATTCCTATCATGCGAGTGGGACTTACCACTCGTCTTCTACCGTCCGCTAGACCCTAAGCATAGCAGATTCTAACGATGTCCTAGAACCAACTACTACAAAAATAGGACACAAGGTAGGATCTGGAAGGGTAGTCCTAATGCAGTTCTAAGGTTTCACATCAACTCCTAATAAACCTAATGCACAAACAATTACTAGCCCCAATCAAGTGAGAAAGTAAAAATCTAATAGGTAGGCATGCACCGGGGCTTGCCTAGCTCAGAGGCTACACTAGCCCTGTCCGTAGCTGGGTCAGTCTGCTGCTCCTCTTGCGCCTGCTCCAGCTCCGGAGTCTCCTCTGTCACTATACGTTATGACAAGGAAATAATGCATGTTAGATGCGATGACATGATGCAATATGATTTAATTATTTCGGACAGTCATTTACACTGTAAGTGTAAAACTTGATTAATTATTTTCGTCTGAAGTATTTCCTTCATTGACTCTTGATTAAGTTAATTACTCAAATTAACTTGAGGGGATTTATTAAATTAATTAATTCTGAGAATTAATTTGTGTCCAGTGGCATTTTTCTGGTGAAGAGTACCACTGAAAGTGAATTATTGTGAAGTTTGAAGATTTATTGCTTTAAGGATTAATTATAACGATTTAATTAGGACAGCCGCTTAAATAAATCATTAGAAATTAATTAGATATAAAATGACAGTAGAAAAATACTCTGTAAGTGTGTTATCAGTAGCTTAACAAGCATGCCAAGGTTCAAGATTTATGGAGCCACGGATGATTTAGGGTGAATTAAACAAGATTTGCATATTTGCATTTTTACAGAAAACACAGAAAGCGCATTGAGTGATTTGGCATTTTTCAAGGATAGAGCAGAACACAAGGAAGCTAACAAAATTGGTTTCATGTTTTTCTGAGGTGTATTCGATTTATTATGCATTTTACAAGTTTCTGGTATTTTCTGGAGATTTAAACTAAATCGGAAAAGGGATTAAAAGGTGCGGACCAATCAGATCTGGGCCACAAAGGTGACCACAGAGTCATGGCCGCACCGGATCTATCTTGAGCCGCACAGGATCCAACCAGTCATAAAAGAGAATACATGCTGGACCACACGGGCGCGGCGCACCGGATCCAGGTGTGTCACACCGGATCCGGCCAGAGTGCGGCACGACGGCGCCATCGCCGGGCGACAGCGCGCCCGCCGGAGCTACGCTCTCGGCGGTCTAGTGACCGAAAGAAAGGTGAAGAGGGGCGGCACGGCACAGAGAACTCACCGCCGGGGTCGACGTCGCTCGGAAAGGACCGGAGCTTGGTCTGCGACGAGTGGCAGCGAGTCAAGGCGGTTCGGCGACGTCGCGGGAGCGGAGGAGTAGCCGGCCAGGTGGGGTTCTTGGCGCCTGAGCTTCACGGTGGCGGCGGCTACCTCGGCACGTAGCGCGTCGATGTGGAATAGGAGCGGGGGGGGGGAGGGGGATGGGAGGGTAACCGGCGGTGGGGAAAAGTGGTAGCTCGACGAGCTGAGATGCGGGATCGGAGGAGGATAGGGTCAGGGGGGTGCGCGACACCGTGGGGAAGCTTCCAGTGCAAGAAGTCAGCAGGAGACTCACCGAGACGGAAGAAATCGACGACGGCGACGTGGGGGTGCTCGGCGGCCGGAGTTGAAGACGAGGGCCAAATCGCTAGCTTACGGCAGCGCAGAGGGACTGGACGCCATGGTGGAGCTTGAGGGAGTCCCGGCGCAGCTCAAGATGGGGCAGCTCGGCCGGGTACGGCTCGTCGGCGGCGAACTGCCAGCTCGGGCCGTGGCTCAGCAATGGCGAGGAGAGAGACGGACGGAAAGGGAGCGATGGCGGCTAGGGTTTGGGAAAAAAAAACGAACCAGAAGAGGAGCGGCGTCCCTTTTAACTCGCGGCGTCCGCGACCGAGGGCGGACGAGGGCGCGTCGCGGCCGGCTCGTCGTCGTCCACGCGGCGGTAAAGACCCGGTGCGGTTCAGTGAGAGAGACGACGGCGAGAGAGAGTGACAGGTGGGGCCAGCGGCATCTTTCTTTTTCTTTCGATTTTTCAGTCAACGGTTTTCCTCCAACTTGTGCACACTAATAAATTAGTAAACGTGCACCAAAATTCATGAAACTTGGCCAGAGGGTAGATCAAAATATGGAGAATCTAGTGGTATAACATGCACATCAGGATTCTTGAAGAATTTCAAACTGCAGCTGGTCAAAGTTGGACACTTTTGAAGATTTGGGGATTTATTTGAGCATCCAAATCTTTTCTAAAAATTCTGAAAAATTCTCAAAACTTCTTATTCCAGACGTGGTATCCATAGAATTTTTGGTTGGGGTAGGTTGTTATTGAAAAACCTGGAGTTCCTTCACAAGGATCAAATTTGCCTCAAATTTGAAGAAACTTGATTTTTATGCTGCCAGATTTGTCGAATTAAAAGGGAACATTCTAGACATCCAAAATTTATGAGAAATTCTGGGAACATAGGATAAATATCCAGCTCCAACTTCTCTTTTGGGTCCAGGTAGGTTTGAGCAACAGAATTTGAACTAAAATTCTAGGAACAGCAGGATTTGCATGAATTTCTCTGAATTTTTAGAGACACTTCCAGAATTTGAAAAATCATGGAAAAATCTCCCAAAATTCTCATTTCAGATTCTCTTGCTGCAATAATTATTAGCTGGGTAAGTTGTCATTGAAATTTTTAACTTCCTTCACACGCATTGTTTGACATTTATTTGAATTTTGAATTTTGAATTCAAACTTGATTTGCTTTTGGTTTTTGTTCAGATTGTGAAATTTGCATTGGCTGGGCTTCAGTGATACGGGGTGTCACAGCGTCGACGGTACGGTTTTCTGTCGCGGCGCCTGATGGATCAATGGAGAGACCGAGAGAAGGTTATAGTAGCGGGCAGCCATCGTTGTCGACATTCGGAAGAGGCCTATGTTGTGAGGAGGGTTAAAGATCGCATCTGCCATGAACGCGACGGCGAACTACCGACGGCGGCATGGGGAAGACGGCGAAAGCCAGTGGCAGTTGAGATTTGTTTACCTATGTTTTTTCCTTTTTTTTTTTTCTGAGAACCACCCATGTTTTTTCCTTTTTTTTTTTGAGAAAGGGGATTATATTAAAAGGATAGAACAGTACATCCCTGGAGCTTACACAAAACACCCTGGAAATACTGAGAATAGCACACAACCCCCTCTATCGAGATGAAACTCGAGACTTCCAGAATCCGGCGAAGGACGCCGGAACCAAGCACCATCCACCTTCTTCCTCCGAGGACGACTCCAAGCATTTGATTCGCCGCATGAATCAGCGCCCGGAACCCTCTCCGGCACGCATCTGCAATAGCTGAACGAACATCGGCCATCATCGCACGGAAGAAAGAAGAGGAACACCAGTCCGCATCCGACGCCGCCGCCATCACCGTCGTCGTCGTCGACCGGAACAAAAGCCGAGCATCGCTAAGGGACTCAGCGACGTCGACAAGCACAAGCCCCCAGGGAGGCACACAAATCCTCCTTTCGCCGGAAAGAAGGAAAAGAAACCTCATACTGCCAGTTGCCGTCGAGACCGGGAAGCCGCCATGAAGAACTGAGGACCTCGCGCCGAAGCTCAGCAACCAAGAATCCTCAACACCTCCATGTCGTCGCTCGCCGGAAACAAACCCATGTTTTTTCCTAGTGCAGGCTACAACGAGAATGGGCCAACATGCGCTTCCAAATATGCCCAGGCTGTTAAATCAAATTGGCCCATACTTCTCTCTCTCTCTCTCTCTCTCCGGCCAATCATCCGGCGCGCGTACGCAAGCCGGAGACGAGGCTCGCGCACCCCGGCCGCTGCGGCTCTTCTTCCTCGCGCGCACTCTCTCCTCTGCCCGGCAGCCGCGCGCGGCCTCTCCCCGCGCCGCCTCTCCTCCGCCTGCACGCCACGGCCCTGCCTCCCCCGCGCCGCCTCTGCCCAGCCGCCGCTGCTCCTCGCGGGAGCCCATCGCGGCGCATACTGCCGTGGCGCGGACGAGCCAGGTGGGGAAGTCGAGGCGGAGGAGGACGTCGATGAGGAGGTCGTCGTTGCCGAGCACCATGGCGACGGCAGCCGCGGCGGCGAGATCCTGAGATGGCCCGTGCCCCTCCGGCGAGCTCGCCTGCAGCTGCATTTCCGCGGATGGATCTCTGCCGGATGATTGCCGGCTCCTCGCGGCGCCCCACCCCGCGGCCTGCCGCCGCCGCTCGCCATGGCCATTGGTAGCCCGCCGCAGGAGCGCCGCCGTTGGCTGGAGAAGGCGACTTCCCCCAATTTGTTCCGGAACAATTGGAACAATTCGCTGGAACAATCGGAACAAGTTTGTTGTGAAACAATTGCGGAACAATTGGAACAAATTTGTTGTGAAACAATTTGTTCCGGAACAATATGTTCTAGAACATTTGTTCTAGGCTTAGAGTTTCATTTGTTCTGGAACAATATTGTTCTAGGCTAAAGTTTCATTTGTTCTGGAACATTTAGGTTATACTTCTGGAACAATTCAATCATGTTGCTGGAACAAACAAATCGTGTTTGTGGATCAAATCAATAGGGGGCCGATATTGGGCGTTCGTAAGCGCAATAACCAAGTGCGCGTCCCCGCCGTCGATTGCCACGTTTCTGACCGCCAGTCATCAATTTCTTCTTCGTGCTGGCCGCCGCCCCCGCCCCCGCGGCCTCCGTCGCTGTCCCCCGCCGTCGCTCGCCGCCCGCCGCACCGACCCCTACCCCGCCCGCCACCACCTCGGGACTCGGCCGCCGCCCGCACCAGCCGCAGCCCACGGTAACCCGTCGCGAAGTGACGCCCCCGCCGCCTACCCCGCCCTCTTGCCGCCCACGGCTTCGGCGCGAAGTAGGAGCAGGCGATCACCGAGAAGGTCCACACGGCGCACGCCGGTCGGCGACGAGCCACAGCGCCAGCGCGATGAACAGGGACAAGGCCACCTTGGAGAAGATGCCGGGGATTTGGGGATTCGAGCCCTTGATCTTGGTGCCAGCGCTAGCATCGGATGATCGGAGCAGGCTTCATCATCGGCCGGCGTCTGCTGGGTCGTCTTCGCCGCCCACGGAAATGGTGTGTTCCATGGCGGCGCTGAGATCAATATGGCGACAAGGGTTGCGGCCATCGTTAGGGATGAAAACGGGACGGGAAAATCCCGTCTCGTCCGGCTCCCGTTACCGCTTTTCTCCTGACCGTTTTCGGATTTCCGGGATAAATACGGTAACGGACGGAAACGGGAAAATAGTAAACGGAAACGGGAGCGAAAATGGTTAGAGGTGTTTCCTGCCCGTTTTTGCGGGATCTTGCTTTGGACCAGGAAAATCCCGTTTTTCTCCTATTTTTAGCCCAAACGGGTTATAGCCCAATAGTCAACGGCCCATCATCCATCTTCCCAGACCCCAGCTCAACTCTAGCGAATCAGTCACTCCACTCGATCCATGCCTCCCAGTCCCAGGGTTCGTGCACGCCGCTGCCGCCGCCAGCACGCGCGCTGCGACGCGCACGGCTGCCCCTGTCCTCGCCACGCGCCGTACTTCTAGGCCACCAGCTCTTCGTCGCCGCGCTCTGGACTCTTGCGGCGATGTAGCCCACCGGATAGAAGACTTCGTCCTTGGCGCGCTTGATGTTTCTCTGGGGATAATGCATCTTCACTTTCCAGCAACAGCAGGTCTCAAGTGTCTGCTAGTGCTAGAGATAATCCCGGTCGATTCTTGCTTGCTTGGTGCAATAGTGCTAATGCAGTAGTGCTAGATTATTCTATTCTTGCTGGTGCTGCTGGTAATTAATGCAGATTTGTTTTCCCTTAATGATATTACTAGACTTGGAACCTCAGATGTAATGCTAGGACTTGGATCGACTTGGAACCTGACAGTTCTTCAGGTGCCAAGAAAGATGGCATTGGTATTATAGTCTAAGTTGCAATGTGCCATGCGAGTGTGTAAACTTGTTGGCTGTTGCCTGTGTGCCTGGGACATGTTTCCTTATGCAAGACCTTGCTGTTATGTTGGCAACTTGGCATGTACGCCTTGTGGTGGCTGGAACTTTGTTTCCTTATGTGAAAACTGTTAGTGTCATAGTGTTGGTTGGTTCTTGTTGTTGGCACCTGGTATTTCCCGCTTAAACTCCTGGTTCTCGACTGTTACCGGCATGTTTCCGTTCGTTTTTTTATCGTTTTCGTATTCCCGGTATTCCCGTGATCGTTTCCCGTTCCCGACGCGCCGGGTGGGAGCTGGCGCGGGAGCCCGTGACACGGCCAGTGCTGTACCGGCCCGGCGCGCCACTGGGGGCCCGGTTCGAGGCACTGGCCGGCACGGCGACCCCCAGGATGTACCACTCGTTGGCGACGCTTGACACGTATGGCCGCGTGCTAGTCGGCGGCAGCAACCCGCACGTGGGCTACGTGTTCGCCAACGTCACGTACCCGACGGAGCTCAGCCTGCAGGCGTTCCTGCCACCGTACCTGGACCCCAGGCTCGACGGTGCGCGGCCGAGGGTGCTGGCCCCGCGGAGGTCGGGTCCACAGCCGTGCGGTTCGAGGTGCTCGGCGCCGGCGGGGGTGCGGCGGCGGAGGGGGAGGGGCTCGGGAGGTGCGGGTGACCGCCAGTAGCGGACCCAGCCCGGCCCATTAGGGTGGGCCAACAAGAACAAAAAGGCCAACGAAATTTTTTTCGGTTACTGTAGCTGTGCTACAGTGTGGGAAATATGTTTGGGCTAGGATTTTGAGGTATGCCAAGGCCCATGCGGCCCACCCCGTGGGTCCGCCACTGGTGACCGCGGTGGCGCCGGGGTTACGCACTCGCTGGGGAGGAACCAGCGGGTGGTGGAGCTCGCCGTGGGAAGGGTGGCGCAGCTGGGTGTCGGGGTGTACGCGGGAGGTCGCCGCGCCGCCCACGCCTGGGGTCGCGCCGCCAGGTTACTACCTCTGGTTCGTCGTGCACGCCGGCGTGCCCAGCAGCGCCGCGTGGGTGCGCATGCGGCCGCTCGGCCCGGCCACCTGATGACCTGATGCTGGTGAAGAGGGTGAGGTGAACTCCATCCGCAGCATCTTGCGCGCGCGATGGGACTGATTCAAAAACATGTTAAGTTCGAAGAAAAAGAACGCATACAGCTGAAATTAAACTATTATATATAGAAATTATGAGCAAGATCGTAATGTACAAAATACGTTACAACCTAAAATTTTGAACAAAGGTACATCTCTACATTACATCAGTCTATATTCTTTCATATTTTTTGTTCACACTTTCGCCTGAACAAAGGTGCATTTTTTTTTTGCGTGCTCTTGACTGATTATCTGCACCATCCGAGTAACCGCCACCTCCCTCTTCTAATATTTCTTCAAGGTAAATTTCATAAAACCCCTGTTTATAGTTCGTCTCATATATACTTTGGAATGTGTCACATAAACACAGATTTTATTTTCATATTATTTTACAAAACTCCTCCCGTACGCAAAATGGTTATGAATATGATACAAATTCCATCTTTGTAGTCGGATGCACGGCTATGTAATCTCCTGAAATTAAAGTGGCATTCATATTTTACTGAATATAGGTGAAATTTGTGAAACAACTATGACTAGACTAGATACACTTATGCGACACAAGCCAAATAATTGGAGTTTTGAGGTGACAAGGACAACAAAAATCTTTGAAAAAAACAAAATTGGGCCGTAAGTTCACATCAACGAGTAACCCAAAAACCCATTTGGCCCACAAAGGAAATGGATTGCGAATATTCTCCGAGGGCCGCAGGCAGCCCAACCCCACCCCGTCCTGGTGGGAGTCCGTCTCGCAGGCGCGCTCCCGCATCCTCGCGCTCTCCTCCATCCTGCCCCCGCCCGCCGCCCACGACGTCGCCGCGCTTGCCGACTCCGACCGCCCGGCGCGCGCGCTCCTTCGCTCTTCAGCCGCGTACGCGGCCCTCTCCGACGCGCTGCGCTCGGGCGGAGGAGCTGACGACCCGGCCTGCCACTGGCTCTACGACACGCTCCTCTCCGCCGACCCGGACCTCCGCCTCGCCGCGCTCGCCTTCCTGCCCCTCCTCGCCGCGCTCTACCTCCGCCGCCTACGGCCGGAGCTGCCATCCTCGCTCTCAGGCTTCGAGGCCGTCCTCCTCGCCGTGTACTCGTCCGAGGCGAAGACTCGCCAGGGGAAGCCCGTGCTGGTCCAGGTGCCCGACCTCTCTGTTCCCTCGCTGTACCACACGCCGGCTTCGACCCCCACCACCAAGTCCCCTCGCCGGCCGCAGCCGCCACCAATTCCTCCACCAGCAGCGAATCCAGTGGTCGGAGTGCTTTCACCACCGCTGGAGCCGCAGGCGGCAGTGAAGTCAACGAAGTGCGCTGGGATAATCGGAGTCGCGTTCGAGGCGTACTACTCCAAGATCTCGCAGATGCCATCCGCTTCGAAGGTGGATGCCTGCAATGCTGTGGCAGCATGGGCGGGGCAGTACTGCCAGTGCCGTTTTGAGCTTGATGAGAAGGATTTGGTGGAAGAGGATGGGGACTCTCTGGGGTCTGTGTCGCCAATGTCATCGGAGGCTGAGAATGGGAAGGAGCTGGAGGACGAATTGGCAAGAATGCGTGTCAATGGAGACAGCAGTGGGCAGAATTGCAGTGAGGAGGACAAGGAGGCAAGGGTGCCACTCCCATGGGAATTGCTCCAGCCGGTGATGAGGGTTCTTGGGCACTGCTTGCTTGCACCCCTGAACCCAGTCGAGGTGCGCGATGCTGCGGCAGAGGCTGTGAGGGTCGTCTATGCCCGCGCATGTCGTGACCTCGTGCCACAGGCAATACTAGCATCCCGAAGCTTGATTGAGCTTGACAAGAGTGCTCGGAAGGCTGCCAAGGCAGCTGCTGCAGCAGCTTCTGGGGCCATTGTGCCGGCTGGTACAGCTGGAAGCACTGCTTCGAGCTCAAGGCCAAGTTCGAAGCCTAATACACCAAGCAAGCAACGGAAGCCGGACGTGCTGCTCGTGTCCAAATGAGGTCAACTGCGCCAACCAGTAAGAGGTATTACAGTTGTAGTAAAGAGTTAATTTCTGGTGAGTCCTATGTGTGTGTCGCTGAAGATATTGGTGGTCCGTCTGGTAAACCTGGAATGCGTAAGAACATTACTGTGGCTCTGCAGGCGGTTGGCTACTTATGTTGCCATCTTGGTGTTGTATGTTCACTTGATTTATGTTACTTAATGCATATAGTTCACGAATCAACATATTTCATTATTCAGTTGATGATTTAATGGGGAGAATGTGTTCAAATAAAGGCTGTAGTGCATTGCACATATATTTCATTAAGAAGTTTTTTTAATATCAATCTGAATTACTGTGGCCATGTTTTGTTCCACCAGTGTGTGCTTATAATTATTTAACAAATATGATTTATTGTGCATATTGGGATATCTCTATGTTCCATATAAAGTCATTTTACTGACTTTTAATAATATAGAATTATTGTTGAGCTCATTACTTACTGATAAATCTCACAGTTCAGTTTATTTATTGGCAAGCATATATTATATTTTCTACAATATCGACTTGAATGGCTTGTTGATGCATTTTTTTTTTTGCAAGAAATACAACATTTGATGCAACACTTTAATTGCAATGCATATGTTTCCTGACATTCCAAATGGGGTCAATGGCACTAGAACCAGTAGGGCTTACCTGTTATGCTAAAGACCTAATTTCTGATTATTCGTGTGCATGTGTGCAATCAACCTGGAAAGCGTAACAACATTACTGTGGTGATCTAAAAAAAAATATAAAAAAAATACTGTGGCTCTGAGGCAGCCTGCACTTGGTTGGTTATGTTGCGAACTTGGTCTTGTATGTTAATGAACTGAAGGCTTACAAGCAGGATGAACCTACTCCCCCTCCTCTTGGAGGCTCTGAGTTCTAGCCTTCTAGGATAATCTCTGCCTAATCTGATCAATCGAGAGCCCCTCATATATAGAGCTCTCCTAATGAACTTGCTAACAACTTAAGCAATCATTCAGCCGGCTAACAAATCATATCCGGCGCTTATTCCTCTCAACAAACTGAAACAAACTAGCAACTATCTGACTTCTTGCCCTTTGCACAGTTCTGGTACTTGTTGCGGAAGAATGTGTCCACAACA
The DNA here is from genome assembly GCA_012490785.1 of Eragrostis nindensis. Taxonomy (NCBI): domain Eukaryota; kingdom Viridiplantae; phylum Streptophyta; class Magnoliopsida; order Poales; family Poaceae; genus Eragrostis; species Eragrostis nindensis. The sequence continues at coordinate 42,565 of JAAXCT010001751.1, forward strand.
GTTAAACTTGATTTATGTTACTTGCTGTGTACAGTTCACAAATCAATGTGTTTCATTATTCAGTTGGTTATTTGGTCAGGAGAAAATGTTCACATAAATGCTGTAGTGATTTTCTTTTTCGGGTTGCAATATCAGTCTGACTTTGTTTGCTCATGTTTCGTTCCACCAGCGCATGCTTTATAATTACTTGGCAATGATTCGTTGTGCATCAGTTGACAATTATCTGTGCTCCAGATGTAGAATCATTAGTTTCATTACTGACTTTTGCTAGTGGAAGTGTTGTTGTGCTCACTTATTTCAAAGGAATAATTTCATGGTTCAGTTATGGACTAGTGAGCATAGAGTGCCCTACACATTTTTTTTGGGTACAGTACTGACTAGAAATTGCTTTGTTACTGTTGCACATAATACAGAACTTAATATAAGATTTGTCTATCCATCAATTGCTATTTTACGAAATGGGTGACACTGTTTCAGCATCCCTGTGTTAAACATCACCTTGATAGCTCTTGTAACTGTATGCATAAACTTGATTTCCTGTTTATTGAAATACTGCTAGAGCTAAAGATATTCTAAATTACTTTACTGTCCAGATTCCAGTTTATTTTTTTTAATAAAAAATGCAAATAATCTTCTCTTTCTTTTTTGGTCTTTCTAAATGTTATTTACTATGAATTTTACATTGTATCATAATGTAATTAAGCTAAATAAAGTAACAGGACTGAGATGCGAAAGACATATCTACACCAAATACTTCATCGAGTTTATTACTATATTGTAATACTAGGAATTCATTTCATCACTGTTGTAGTATGGATTGGTTACATTGCTCCATGTAATGGACTTGCTAATAATTGTATGGATGGGCCTTACAGCTGCTGATATAAATATAGGGTTTGGCTTTGGCCCTTTATTTGTCTGTCATTAAATAGTTGATCGTCACCAGACTGCAATGGAATAGAGGTTTTTAGACGCAGCAGATGTAATTAAATCTAAAAGGGTGATTGGACTGGATTTTGGATTTTCTGCTGTATTAAGCAACTTCAGCATCTATTATAAGTTGGCGCCACACGATCATTCTTCATGGTTTGCAGTATCAGAGCAATGATCTGATCTTTTTCCTTGAGCATTTGAACATTAGGACATAGGGTTGCTAAAGCATCTGTCAGCACATGCATGCTGTGGCGTACACTGAACATGCTATCTGTTAGCTCTACCATGACGGTAACGAAGAGTTTATTTTGCTGAAAAATGCTTATGAAGTCCACTTTAGAACTTGCAGTGCAGGAAGAACGACTTTAAGACAACAAAAACAGTAGTTTTGTTGTTTTAGCAAGTCTCCTGCTCTTTATTGTAAATTTACTTGCCAGTATATATGTAACTTTTTTCATATAGTTCTTCCAATGTGGTGGTTGCGGTTTGAAGTGTAGAAGTGTTGGATTTTGATTGTGCTATCAGCGCAGTATCTCTCGTGTAGTTGTTTTATACGAACATTACCAGAACTTGCTTCATGTGCACATCGTACACTTGTTCGGTGGGCTAATGTATTCAGTTATGAACATTGCTGACGACATTTTTGGCCCTTCTTCTCGAGAAATGTTTCAGCAGATATCACAAACAATTCAGTCCGGCAGTAATTAGTGTTTCTTCAAGGTCTGAAACGTAAGCCGCATATGCTGGTAGTAGCGTCAGTTGCAAGAATGCATTTTGATATCAAGTCAACTCTGCACATTGTTGAGTACTTGTTATGGAACATGACGAAATGTTATCATGCATAACCAGTTGTGATGTCGTGACTTGCACCAAATGAGCATTTTCTGCATAACTTTGGTTGGTCGACCACATGCATATGCATGGGTGGATAGCGCGCAATACTCACCAGAAACTGGCACTCCTTTCTTTATACATCAGAAAGCCAAATGTTCTCCTAACTATGATGGCCTCGTGCAATCAATTGGCTCGTGAAGGCATGTGGTTGTGAATGGAAACTGCGTTGAGGAAAATCTCGAGCCAGCGTGAAAGACGCCGATGCTGCGAGTAGCGATGCTGCCAAGCATGATGGATGCAGAATTAAACTTTGATGTTCAAGACCTCTTCTGGATCTTCGGAATGCAGAAACTGACAGCAGCAACGTCCAATATGGAGGCTGTTAGTCAGACCAACCATTTGGAGAGTTAAAAACTAGTATTTGAAGGAAGTCTAGTTATGCACATTCAGTTTGCTACTACGGCTGCTTCAGCAAATGCAGATAGCCCAAAGCCGAAATACATGTTCACATTACACTCTTGTTGTTTCCTTGGTTTGCTACAATGTTGAATTCTATCCGATTGGCCACCTCCCTGGGCCGTGGACGGCTGCTTCGATCCAATGATATGACGACGAGGCAATACCGGTAGCTTCAATACAGTGCAGGCGCAGTTGATCCAGCTGGTCTTGCAAGGTAGATAGGCGTTCCACCTGCAGCCATTGCCATGCACGAGTCCATCAGTTAGGAGAATGTGAAAGGCATCCTTGCTCCCACTTGCAACCCTCGGCATCGCTCGAAACAGCCAGTGGAAGCTGTCTAGTGAAATGTAACCTAGTGGCACAAGGACTAAATCCGTGAAGTATGCATGCAGCCATTTGCACAAGTAAAGAAACTATAGAAAGGAAACAGACAGAACAAGCGAAAACAGAGCAAACCTGGAATGGCGCAACCGTGCAAGTCTGGAATCCAGGTATCCCAATAAACTCCGTGGTTCACTGACGTGAAAGGTCCAGGTAGCGAAATCACATCAACCGCATGCAGGATGGTCACGCTACGCTCTTCGAGTCGTCAATCTAATTCTTGTACACGCACGACACACTGCCGCTTCGGTCCATTGATCCGACGAGTCCGCGATGCCGGCGGCTTCACAACAGTGCAGGCACACTTCACGCAGCCAGAAAATCAAATGAGCATAGGCCTGCCACCTGCACACGCATTGCCCTCATATGTTATACAGGATGAAACAGCATGCAAAACTTGCATATTACACGCGTGTATGATTAATCTTGCTTTCATTGGATCCATCCGTCGGCTTACTCGAAACGGGGCATGGAAGCAATCAGATGAAATGGAACAGCACGAAATGTGCACGGGATGCAGGCAAGCGATTACTATGTCGATTAGTTTACCTGAAGTGTTGGCAGAGGGGCCGACGTTTGTTCGCACATGCCCCTCGTCCTACAGCCTCTCGTCTTCAATGGGACATGTCTTCGAGTAAGCAAGCTCCGTGCGTTCCTTGTGGGCTGCGAATGATATATAGAAACAACAAAGGGAAATAAGAAAACGCAGTAACTCAATGTAACAATACAAAATTATATGAAGCGGCAGTTGATTCATTGTATTACATTACCTTGTTTAATGGCAGAACGGCTGATGTTTGTCTTAAAGCTGAAAGGATTCCTTGTGTACGACACGTACCACTTCCTCCTAATGTTGTTGTCGTCGTCATCTGCATAGCTTTGACCTGCTTGATATGGCTGAACTTTCCCACTCAGGACTAGATTTTCCAGCGGCTATGGAAGTGAGCAGAGATAGTCGCAGTAAATCTCCAGCAGATGCCTGGGTTACATCCTGCAAGTATCCAGGGAGCGTACCCATGTCATAGTCCCCAGAACAAGTCTCTCTAGTGCAGGCACTCCCTCCAATACCTTCAGTTTTGGGCATTTGATGATTGTGAGAACCTGCAGTTTTGGCAGATTACAGATCCTCTCGAGGCCAGAGCACTGCCACACCTCGAGTTTCTTAGGTGCTCATGATGGTGTGGTTGTAAGAATTCTGGTCCAACATGCTTGATGGCTGGGGCATCCTTAATCTGCAGAAACTCCAAGCAGGGGAGCTGACACAAGCCGTCAGGGATCTCGGTGCAACAGGGCAGGTCTTCCAATATCAGAATCCTCAATCTTCCAAGGGCACAACTGCATTCGACGTCATCCATCTTGGGAGTCGCCTACCAAAGTATCCTTCGATTGCAAGAGTTTCTAATGAAGGTGGAGGGCAGAGCTCATCAAACACCTCCTCAATTTTTCGGTGCCCTTTGTCAGAGATGTTGTCTTCCTCTTTTAGCAACCGGCCATTATCTCCATGTCTACTAGTGCAACACAACCTCAGAAAGCTTAGGTGAACCTTTCCACTAAGCTTGGTCTTTCTGGCAATTGAGGAAGAAGATACATTCTCAAGGCCATATATGCTGAGGTTAATGAGCTTGGAGAGAGGCCCCAACTCTTCCAAGCTACACAGTCTTCATCCATGTGGACTGGAAACCCATATAACTTCCTCAAGCTAGTTAGACCACCAAAACCCCCTGGGAACATTACTTATATTTGTGCCAGTAAGTCTAAGAAACCTCAAGTCTCGTAGCTTTCCAATGCTAGCAGGAAGCTTCACCAAACTTTCACAACCTAAAAGACTAATATACTGCAAGAATTTCATCTTATGAATTTTTTCTGGCAGTACATATGTGTTAGTGTTTTCTATGGACAAATACCTCAAGTGTTTGAGTTGGACCAAAGATTCAGCCAACGTATCGAACTCCGCATCTTCTACATGCAGAGTTCGTAGACTTGAAAAAGCAACCAATGAATCACGAGGGTTGATCTTTACATTCCCGACTAATATTAGTGTTCTTACTGATATCTGTGCTTGTAGAGACCTCCACTCTAACACATCTGATTCTGATCCTTTATTTTCTAGTGACAACCGAAAAAACTTTTCTGAATTATTAAGTTTAGCAGCAAGATCAATCTTACTAATATTACTTGCTACTAATGCTTCATCTCTGGCCACATATTGAGCAAATGAGCGAACAACATCATGCATTCCGCAAACTGATTGATCAAGATACATTACATCCGGCTCTATAAGGTTCCTCGATATCAGATCGTCATAGTACTTCTTCCCTATTTTTTCCAAGTCATTATTTGAGTTTCCATGAACCAATCCTTCACTAATCCACATGCCAATAATATCGTCATCAATAAACTTTGTGCTCTTGGGAAGCAAGGAGAAGTGCAGAAAGCAAGGTTTCAAAGAAGAAGGCAAATCCTGGTAGCTAAGGTATATTGCATAGTTTAGCTCTTCAGGCATTTGAGATACTGACCATATAGAATCTTTTAGGACACTTTCCCAATCACTCTGCCTTATCTTTTTCTGACGCAGAAGGCCCCCCATTACTTTGACTGCAAGCGGCAAACCGTCACATTTTTGCACAATTCTCATTCCAATAATATCCTTTAGTTCGTCAACCTGTGCTTCATCATTTTCATTTCTGATGACCTGCAAGCAACCAAGGCCTGTTAAGTCAGTGGGTCATGTAAATATGCTTAGTCCTAGTACTGTGTGTGGAAGGTAAATCAACTGTGGGTAGTGTGTGTTCGTCGGAGTGAACATGTCCTACATTATGCTTAGCGTAAGGTATGTCTGAACCAAGGGAAAAGAATCCATACGTATAGCACTAGAGAGCATTTAATACTGATTGTGCACTAAAAAGAATACGTAGTCTCTAATATAAGTGCGCATGTTCATATATCTCTGCTTCAGGCTGCTCCGGAACTACGGCGGACCTCACTTCTGAGGGGAGTCGCAGCCGCTCACGATGCAGCTCGCCAAACTGAGCCGACACTGAGACGGCGCTCACGCGCAAGAATGTGCTAATGATGGCGTCCGCATCAATGAAACGTGGGTCCGACCGTCTCGTGCTCCTCCAGGCAGCCGGGAAATTCATGGGGCCGGACACCAATGCTCTACATTTCGAGGGACTAGCTTAATTAGCTCCAGTTATGCTTCTACCTGAGCATAATTAAATCAAAAGCTTCTACCTTAGTACCGAATCCACCGCATGTGATGTGCCACGACGCTGGTGAAAATCTCCTGGCGCCGTGGCACCTGGTTGAGGTCTGACTGGAGACAGACACACTACACTAGGAATTGCTGCTGCCTTTATCCGTTCGTAAGGGTGTGCGGAAAATTTTGAGGCCCCGTGCGAAATCTTAGTTGAGGCCCTTAAATTTAGTTGCCAAGAAAAATAAAGTAATACAATTCACAATGTATTTGTAATGGCAAAACAAGAAAAAATATGTGTTGCAACGCATGCATAATCTATCTATTATATATATAATTGACGACGAAAGAAGCCACCACGTTCGCTCTAAAATGCTAGAAATTCCCACGTTAATTCCCACGTTAATCTAAAATAAGAAGAAAAATTACCCACCACTGCCATTATGAAAAAATTAGTCACAAACCCCCTAAAAATATATATATAAAACTAGCCAAAATACCACTCGCACCTATTTCTAAATTACCCACCATGCCATTACGTGTCAAAAATAGCTAAATTCGGATAATAAAAAATAACCAAAAATACCCTTTAAACCTATTTTAAATTACCCGCGATGCCGTTATAAGTCAAAAAAATAAACTCGGATTACAAAAATTAGCTAAAAACAAACCTAATTCTTATTTTTATTTACCCACAGTAACATTTTGAGCTCAAAACAGCTAAATCTAAAATATTCAATATACACTTAATTCCTATTTCTAAACACACTGTTATAAAAATACATCATCACATGTCTAGCGTAGAATGGCATATTTTCTTATTTTAGAATGACACATTTTCATCAAAAGATTTATTTGTAGCATGACACATTCTTTTTTCCTACCATGAGATATGTTAGTTGTTTAGCATGGCACGTTTGAACCGACCTCACTTCTAAAACACAATCAAATACATTGTTAGATAAGACACAATCCAAGATAAATGAGGACTCATCTCTCACACTCAAATTGAAGGACGGTGAGAAATTCTCCAATCTATTTTTTACTATTATAAAATAAATATTATTAATAATAAACTATGTTAAACTTTTATCATAATATAAAAATATTTTAAATAGTATAATAACTCTAGCCGCGCAAATGCACAGGCAGCCATACTAGTATTCACTTCAAAAGCGTTTCCTGTGAAATAGAACTTTACAACACTAGATTAGCCAAATTAAGTAATGAATTATCAACGCAAGGACATGCAGGGGGCCACAGCCGCAGAACATAGTCGCCAACAAGAGTTGCCGATGGGAAAATCAGAGACGTTCCAACATCGTCCTGGCAATCTTGGTCTTGATCGTGCATTGAAAGGATATTTTCAAGCTGCAAGGCATCTTTTCAGCAGCAAACTAGCATACGAAATTGAGTTTGGCTTGGGTCTGCATCGGTTTGATGCTCTTTTTTGCCTGTAATATTGTACGTATATATGTAAAATACCTATCCAATTTGGGGATCCTGTGCGAGCGCACCGCTCGCACATCCCAAGGACGGGCCTGACGTCAGCGATTAATTAGCCACATACCGTTCCTTGGCCTCGTGCTGCACAATCCTGGACAACCTCAATCTGTTCGCTTTTTGGCTCGCTCTGTTGCTTGGTTGGGTAACATTTGAGCAATTTTACAGTGCACAAGTGCACATATTAAGAATCCAACAATCAGATCATTAGTTCCCCTCTTATCCCAGTACCACTGGGAATAGTATCAATAATACTCTGGTAGTATAGGAAAATAATACATGGCAATGCATGCATGGCGGCTACCTAGGTCCGTGCTTGTAGGGCGAGATCGCTGGCCCGGGGGGGGGGGGGGGGGGGGGGGGGGGGGGGGTGGGGGGGGGGGGGGGTTGGGGGGGGGGGGTGGGGGGTGGGGGGTGGTCCGGTGCTGTAGGTTTCATGGGTGGCGGCGCGGCACGAAGTGGACCGATAGAATTAAATTGACCAATATATCCTTTTGGATATCATCAGTATTATATTGGTGGTATTTGTACTTTGGTCGGACCAAGCGCAACCAGTAGCAGGTAGTCTAGGACAAAAGACCATGAATTGTTATGTTCATAATGGGAAAAGAAAAGAAGGAAGAGAGAATCTGCTACGAACATGCAGCTCCTCACCTCAGGGTGTATAGCTGACCGAATTAATTATTCATTATACCCTTAAGAGGATTGTGAATGGAAAATAAGTATTTCCTTCGTGCAAGAAAGAAAAGACCTCGTAATTTAGTGGACTGTCCTGCCAGACTGAATTGTCCGAGAGGTATGGCCAGGGTTACTGATGCTCAGAGAAGACGGTTCAATTTGCATCGTGGCGGAGATGGACAGATGGTAGAGAACCAACCATGCAATTTTCTCTCCCACTCTACTCAGGGGCTATTGAAGCAAGCAACACCGAAGGAGTTGTAGGCAATAGCGATAACCTCACCAGCCGCATCCGGCGTCAGCGGTGTGAGCTTCACCTCGGTCCAAAGGTATGTAGTTTATGCCAAAATTTTTGTGCAAAATTCGAATATATCATGCATACTGTAGCGGTTGTACAACAAATAGGTCATGTATACTTACTGATACAGTGCGTTCAGTAGTTGATTATAAAGTAGTAGTAAACTCACTCTAACTACTTAACTAATGCGGTGCATTCGGCAGTGGGCTAGGCTTGATTTTAGATAAAGGAAAATTCTATTTAATCAAGGAAATGAAAACATCCTGGCTTTTACATTATTCGATGCAATTAGCTGTCCATTACTACAAAACTCAACTATATGTGTAGACTCCGCCTACCCTATAGGTCAAATAGGACATCACCGTACAAACGTGTGTAAATAGTAAATAATTCGCTAACATGATCTATTACCAAACTTCCGCCTATGTTTGACTAGAGTTTCTGCTTTTCTTTTATGTGATAGCAAACTATAAACTAGTGAACCCGCTTTAACATTGTCCGAAAATGACTGGGTACAAAATGATGACCAATAAATTCACATGCGAGAAGGAAATGGCAAACATGGCTGCCCCTGACCTGAATCAGAGAGAGAGAGAGAGAGGTTCCTTGCTTGATAAGCAATAGGTCTGGTTTGAGAGGATTCCGTGAAGGATTAATAGGATGCCCGACCTGGCTTACTAATTAGATAGGGTCCCAATTTTCCAAATTTTTTGCTTTATAAAACAGATCTCAAAAAAAGTTTTGTTCAATTTAGCTGATCACATCCAAGTGAAGAAATCAATGAGTTGCAACTAAGAACAATGCTACGGTGGCTAGCTAGGAGCGGGATCAAGACCTTTGTGTTTGTTCAAATTAGAGTATCTAGCTTAGACAGGTAAGTCAACAAACGCACTGCAGATGTGTGTAACATAAGAAAAAGCATACTAGAATCTCTTATACTTAGTGACAGAGAGATGCATGATTAATAAAGATTAATTTGTTAGATGGGTAAACATGTACGCACCTGCTGCTTGAGCAAGAACCATGCATCTTCATCCTTTAATTTGTCGATACTGTGGACCTCCACAGCATTCATCCCCCAAGCAACCATGTAATGTCTCGTGGTGACGAGAACACAGCTACCTGGTGCCACTGCATGGGCCAATGGAGTCTCTAGAACATCCACCCATGCCTTTTGGTTCCAAACATCATCCATCACCAGTAAGGTTTTGTGCCCCATTAAAGCTTCCTTAAGTGTTCTCTCAAGTGCACCCTTCGTATTTCCAGGTGCTTGGTAGTCTCCTCCAGCTTCAGTGATACATTTCCTCAGCAGTTCAGTGGCATTGAAGTCTTGGTTGACACTCAACCATACTTTTTCTGCGAACTCATGTTGGATTGTATCGTCATTGAAGATCTTTTGGGCAAGGGTAGTTTTTCCAATCCCACCAACTCCGACAATGGCAAAAACCATAATTTTGTTGTGTGCTCTGGTGGTTTTCTCCTCCTTTGTCAGCATCTCAACCAGACTTCTTGTGTCCTCCTCAATCTTCTCACCGACCAGGGCTGACTCATTGAGCTCCCCTGATGTCTCACGGTTTGAGGAACGTGAGGACGTACTACTTCTACTATGATCCTCTTCAGAACCGACGTTATTGAAGTTGAAGGCAGCACTACGCTCCTTGATGTCATCCAACATCTGGTTGAGCTTCTTTATACGGCTACCAATGTCATGGGCGAAGAGGGGATTACGCATGCAGAACAACAAGGGGTTGAAGCACCCTGCATCTATGTGTTTTCCCCGCTTCATGGCCTTCAGCTGGCATAGGTCGAGGATGTTGGTGGCATCGTACAAGGCACCTTTTAGCTCTCTCACCCATTCTTGCACGGTATGGTCAGTGATGTTCCTTCTATCTGCATCAGCAAGGAAGTTCTTGAGGTCCTTAAGCTTGATGCTCATCTTATCCATCTGGCCAGAGGCTCCGAACAACAAAGTGACCTCTTCTTTAGTCATCCCCGCCAGCATGTTCAGGACATAGGATGCCAAAGAGCTCAAAACAGTCGCCATGGTGCTGGTTGAATGTTTTGCAAAATGAATAGAAGTTATGCTCCATATATGATTTCTAGTAGGATTCCACTAATTACACTCTACACTCCAAGCAGACTTAAACCCAAATATTGTATTCTATCCTTTACTAGAGACTCTACTTAAGTCAGTCTTTCAAGTATTTTGTTTTATGTCACATCTGAAAACATGGAAAAACTAAAGGTTATTCTTTGATCAAACTCTTTGTATCTGGAATTAATAAAATCCTCATCAATACTAGGGAACTCTCACACCTATATATCAAAGCAATCCATGTAATAGTAATACTAATAATGAACTCTACGTCCATAAAAGCAACAATTAAATTCATTTTTTCCAACGCAAAGAACAACCGTGAACTAAGCAGATGAATACTCTAACAAAATACAATTGTGTCAATCTCGCAAGTGCAAAGAACAACAGTAACTAAGCAGGATTCCACTTGTACAATTCAAATAAACTACTTAAATCCTATCATGCAAGGATTCTGCTTTATATCACTTCAGAAAAACTAAAAGCTCAATGCTGTTATTCCTTCAAACTTTTCTATCGAAATTGTACTAGGGGGTTCTCACCTGTCGGAACAATCCGTTATAGCAAACAGTGAACAATACGTCAACTATTGCAATGATAAAAGTCATTTTGAAACCAGCACCGAACTAAGCAGATGCGAACTATACTCACTGGAATGCACAAAATCAAAGACATTCGGAACACACGATTTGAAGCCTGATCAGGAGGAGATCCGCGAATGCTGTTAAAAATGACCTTGATCTCTGTTTTGATGAAATGGAGAGGGGAGAGCCCAGTTCCAAAATTACCAGGAGATCAGCCCCAGGAAGTGGAAAGCAAGAAAAATAGGGAGGCAGAGTATTGTTACCTTAATTTGCAGGGGGCTCTTTGGGTTCCCTGATCTCAATTTGCACCTGAGTCTTGAGCAACAGGCGGCGCTGAAATCTGGAAGGTGAGAGGCAGATCATATATATACTGGATGTGGTGGCAAGAAAAAGAAATCCAAAACTTGCGACAAAGTTCCAGCATCCACACTAAACTAATCTGGCATCCTAGATAACTTGTGGGTAAGAGCAGAACATATATGTCCCTCCTGGCTACGTAGTACCTTACTTGTGGATGCAGCCATGGAAACGCCTTTTCTTCCTCGTTCACTGAACGAGTTTCCTTGTCTATCAAGAGCATAGCTGCTTTCCTCCTTTACAAAGGCGTATGCTTCCCCGCCACAAAGGCATTTATGCATGCCTTGCTTGACGATGAAGCAATGCTACTCTGCTCTCTGTGCTCTACTTTTCTTAGTTTTTCCAAAGTTGAGTTTTTGAATTCGCGGCTACACTATTATGATTTTTATCATCGGTGCATAGCTGGCTGTGCACGATCACAGGTAACTGAACCATGAGGTGGCTTTGAATCAAGCAAGCGCTGAGCCTGCCTGAGCATAGAGAAACTTTCTTCTGCAACCATGACACATACTCCTGTTTGACACGTATTTTGCAACCGGTCTCTCCCCCGTCGTGTGGGTTTGTTCTGTCCGGTTTCCGTTTTCGGCCCGCGTCTTTTCTCCGTCTGTTGCCTCATTCGGCCTGTTAGCCTTTTTCCAATTCGTTTTGGGCTCCTTCTCACGGACGTTGGCCCTGATTTCTGTGGCCTATCGTTTCTCGATGTCCTCCGGCCCATCTGTGCCACGGGTGCCAAACCTTCTTGGCTCACGCCGCCAGCGCAAGAGGGCGATTGGATCACAAATAATAGATTGAGCGGGCCAAAAGGGACGCCCATGTTGAAGGAGGGGGAAGAGAAGTAAGTGGCGGCACCTCGGCAGTTATATAGAGGAGCTCAGGATGACCTAGCGCAGGCGGCGACTAGGTTTTGGCGACTACGTGGGCGATCGCCGGCGTAGGATCTCTTGACGCCGGTCTTTCATCCTTCTCATTGATTTCTGGTCCCATCCTCTGTTCGGGCTGATTAAGGGGTTGCTTTATGCAACTGCCCGGCCTTGGCAAAGTGACGAACTAAGATTTCATCGAGGGGCTGATCAGGCGGAAGCATGACGGCGGAGTCGTCCAAAAGGAAGGTGAGACAGAAGGAGACCGAGGAGAAGCTACCAACCCGAGCGGGCTCTATCGAGGAGCGCCGCCTTCAGCAATGAGTTGCTTGAGTTGGAATTGTCGTGGTTTGGGCAGCGCTGCGACAGTCAAGGAACTTCGCGATCTAGCGAAGGGAGTTGCTCCATCCGTTTTGTGTGTTCTAGAAACTCAAGTTCATAAAGCACGGGTGGAGGGTCTGAAGAGTACTTTGGGTTATGATCATGCCTTTGCTGTAAGCAGCTCGGGCCGCAGTGGTGGCCTGGGTATCTTTTGGAACAATAAAACTAAAGTTCAGATTTTACCGTTCTCCCAATACCATATTGATGCCATAATCACGGAGGACGGGAGCGAGCCATGGCGGTTGACGTGTGTCTATGGTGAGGCACAAGTTCCTGAACGTCACAAGACATGGGACATGTTGAAGTTTATCAAGGCGACATCTCCCCTTCCTTGGGTCTGTATTGGCGACTTTAATGAAGTCCTTCACAGATCGGAGCATGTAGGAGTCCAAGAGCGGAGTCGCGCTCAAATAGAGGGGTTCAGGGAGATGGTGGACGTATGCGGCCTCTACGACCTAGGTTTTGAAGGACGCAGTTGGACATATGAAAAGAAAGTGGCCGGAGGCACTTTCTGCCGGGTGCGACTAGACCGAGCACTGGCGTCGGCGGACTGGTGCTCCCAGTTCCCAGAGGCCAAGGTGAAGCACCTTACTGCTGCAGCGTCGGATCACGACCCTATCGTCCTGCGGTGGGATGCCAACCCGGGCCGGCACAGGAGAAGGCGCAGGAGAAAAATTTTTCGGTACGAACTAATGTGGGAAACTCACAGCGATTTTGTCCCCATGATGTCGCAGGTTTGGACCGGGGAAGGCAAGGCTCGTTCGCTTCGAGAATTGAAGCAGAAGCTAACAGCTGTGTCGAGCCAGCTTAGTGCCTGGGAGCTTCAGTCATTTGGCAGTGTGAGAAGTGAACTGAAGAAGCTAACGGATGAATTGGATCGTCTCCGGTCTGACCCAGCGCGCTCGGGGCCCTCGCATGCTGAGATTAAGGTAGTGGATAGAATTGTGGAGCTTAATTACAGAGAAGAGGTAATGTGGAAGCAAAGATCTCGCATCATGTGGCTCACGGCTGGGGACAAAAATACGAAATTTTTTTCATCTTCGAGCTAGCCAGCGAAGGAAGAAATATAGAATCAAACGTCTTAAGAAATCTGACGGGCAATTTACAGAGGAGGAGAAGGAGATGGGAAATATGGCGTCAGAATTTTTTAAGAAGCTATATACGTCAGAGGGCACAGTTGATATGCAAGCCGTGTTGAGCACGGTTCCGGAGAAGGTTACACCTGTAATGAACGACCAGCTGCTCCTGCCTTTCAGCAAGGATGAGGTGAAAGTGGCGCTCTTTCAGATGTTCCCAACTAAAGCTCCAGGCCCTGACGGTTATCCGGCTCATTTCTTTCAGCGACACTGGGATATTTGTGGCGACGAGGTGACAGACGTGGTGCTGAAAATGTTGCACGGCGAGGAGGATCCTACGGTCATCAATGATACTTGCATAGTATTAATTCCCAAGGTAGATGAGCCAGAGGAGCTTGGTCAGTTTAGACCGATCAGTCTTTGCAACGTGATCTATAAAATCGCGTCCAAGGTGGTGTCAAACAGACTGAGGACTATATTGCCGGAGATCATTTCAGAGGAGCAATCGGCCTTTGTTCCTGGGCGTCTAATCACAGATAACATAATTACGGCATATGAGTGCATGCACTTCATGAAAAAGAAAAGGGCACGAGACAGTAGATGTTGTGCTTTGAAGCTAGATATGAGAAAAGCTTATGACAGGGTCGAGTGGGATTATCTGAGGGCAATCATGATTCGTCTTGGTTTCCATCGGCTCTGGGTTGAGACAATTATGAGGTTGGTTACTACAGTGTCGTTTTCAGTATTGTTCAATGGTGATAGGATAGAGAGTTTTAAACCTTCAAGGGGTATTCGCCAGGGAGACCCCATCTCTCCTTATTTGTTTTTGTTGGCAGCAGAGGGCCTTTCGTGCCTGTTAAAATCTAAAGTTCAGTCTTCGCAGCTCAATGGTATTAAGGTGGCTACGTCGGCTCCGATGGTGAGCCACCTTCTCTTTGCGGATGACAGCCTGCTGTTTTTCAAAGCAAATAGGGAGAGTGCAGAGGTGGTTAAACAATGTCTTGAAGTTTATTGCCGTGCGTCAGGCCAACAAGTGAATCTCGACAAATCTTCTATTCATTTTGCCAAGGGCTGCAGTGGGAGCATCAGAGACGAGATTAAGGTGATTCTCAATGTGCAAAATGAAGCGCTCAGTGAGAAGTACTTGGGAATGCCAACCGATGTAGGCAACTCTTCTAATGGGGCTTTTAAATATCTCAAAGATAGGGTTTGGAAGAGAGTACAAGGTTGGATGGAGCAGATCCTTTCAGCTGGCGGGAAGGAAGTTCTTATTAAGTCAGTTGCGCAAGCAATTCCGACGTACTCTATGTCCTGCTTCAAACTCCCAAGAGGACTGTGTCAACACATTGACAGTTTATTGAGGAGCTTCTGGTGGGGTTCTAAAGATGGGAAAAGAAGAACGTGTTGGGTGGCTTGGGAGGACATGACGAAACCCAATATGATGGTGGATTGGGTTTTCGGGACATGGAATTATTTAATCTAGCCCTCCTAGCGAGGCAGGCATGGAGGATGATGATGGATCCGGACACCTTGAGCGCTAGGCTGTTGAAAGCGGTTTATTTTCCAGATCATGAGTTCCTAGACGCAGAGGTGGGAAACTCGCCGTCTCGTGTATGGCGTGCTATTGTCGAAGGGAAGGATGTTCTTAGACAGGGTCTCATCCGGAGGATTGGAACCGGGGAAGCAACGGAAATCTGGCGTATGAACTGGTTACCGCGAGATGGCTTACTTCGACCAGTGGGTTGCCTGGAGGCAAACCCGCCACAAATGGTTAATGAGCTGATCGACCAGACATCGGGGCATTGGAATATTCAAATGATTGATCAGTATTTCAGTCCGATTGACAGGGAGGTCATTACAAATATCCCTCTTAGCACGTCTAGACATGAAGATTTTTGGGCGTGGCATTATGAGCGATCTGGGATTTTTTCTGTCAGATCGGCGTATCGCATGTTGGCGCGGAATGTGGAAGTACGATCAGCATGGATTGAGCACACTGCTGGGAGATCAAATACAACGGCTGATCAGAACGAGTGGAAGGAGCTGTGGAAAATCAAAGTCCCATCAAAGGTTCGTGTTTTCCTTTGGAGATTGGCAAAGCATTCCGTCCCAACTGGAGACGTGAGGCACCACAGAAATATGGCTGCGAACAGCAGCTGCAGCATATGTGGCATGGAAGATTCATGGAGGCATTCGATGCTCGACTGCAATATGTCAAAGTGTGTGTGGGCGCTCGAGAGGGAAGAAATCACAGAATTTTTATGCAACATCAATGAGAAAAGTGCCCGAGGCTGGCTAGCAGAAATAATAAAACATTTGCCTCACGAGGACTTGACTCGGGTGGTTGTTACACTATGGGCAATTTGGCATGCAAGAAGGAAGGCAATCCATGAGAATCAATTTCAAAGTCCTTTGTCTACGCATTGCTTTATTGATCGTTTTGTCGCAGAGCTGGAGATGTCCAAACCAGCAGCGAAGGAGAAGAAGCAGGGTCAGGTGCTGGCGCCCAGGTGGATCGCTCCCCCGCTTGGTTGTGCGAAGGTGAACGTGGATGCCGCCCTATCGAAGAACTCGAGCATAGCAGCATGTGCTGCTGTTGCTCGCAACGACGCTGGAGTGTTCCTTGGTGCGTCTGTGCTGATCGTCCACGGAATCACAGACGCGGAAGTCGCAGAGGCGATGGCTTGTCAGGAAGGACTGGCACTGGCAAGTGATATTGCTATACAGAGATTTCGCTTGGCCAGTGACTGCTTGACGGTTATCAAGAACATTAAGGGTGCATGCATGAGCCGTTATGGCCTGATCGTACGTGAGATCAAGGATCGTTCGCAGATTTTTGATGAAGTGGAGTTTGTTCATGAAGGCCGGAGATCAAACATAGACGCACATGTTTTGGCTCGTAGTTCGATCTATAACTCTGTAGGTAGACATGTGTGGTTCTTAACGCCACCGGAGGGTGTTTGTAATTCATTTTCTGAGGTTGATTAATAAAAGGTGGTGTTTCTCAAAAAAAAAAGAAAAGTTATATAGAGGAGCTGACCAAGCTGCATGCCCCGCGCACCTCTGTCAGCAACACACGCTAGAGGCGGTGGCCTGGCACGACCAGAGCCAGGTGGAGGCGGCGTCGCTAGCCCAAGCTGGCGGCCTGCCATGGGCGGCGCAAGATAATGGAGCATCTTCGCGCGCCCACGGCACCGAGCACAGTCGACAAGGCCGCGCGCTGCTATACGCGCGGACGGGGCGTTGCTGCACACACACTGACCTGGCGTCGCCAAGCGAGCCGCACGGGCGACCACAATACTGTCATGGCGAAGTGGTTGTTCGTGCAGCTTGAAGAGAGAGAGAGAGAGAGAGAGAGAGAGAGAGAGAGCAGAATGAGAGCGGGGGAGGATGAGGAGGCTTCTTGCCTATTTTGATGTTCACTATACGAATGACAGCGACGACGCGAGTCACAAGCAGAGGCCAGGGCTGCTGGCCATCCTGTAGAGCGAGAGAATAGAAAAAAGAAGAGGCGCCAGCGGACCGACATGCAGAAAGGCAAGCACATGCTGTTTATGTTCGAGACGTTCAAGGAGTCAGAGAGATAAGCAACAAAGCAAACAAAACCACCTACAAATGATTCGATACATAGAGAAACTACCCGGCGCGGGAGCGCGCATGCCATTCTAGTCTAATTCATCTACAAATTGGAGACTACCATAGGAAGGCTTTAAGTTAGTTGAACCCTTATCATAATAAACTGATATGCGTCACTTCATTGACTGATGAAGGCATGGTTTGATTAGCGTGGTCCTCTCTGCTCTTAACATTGTGGGCATGCATGGTCTGATGCTAGCAGCTATAAAAAGAGCCAGAGTCTCGCGTCATGCAACTTGTGAGTACGTCTAAAAATTAGCAGAACCCAAAGTTAGGACACTTGCTCAAAAAGATTGGCTTGCAGTCAATCTGAATTTTCCTCTAAGCTGTCAAAATTTGCTTAGCATTTCATCTGCATGGAGAGAGACAGAGATAGAGAGAGAGAGAGAGAGAGAGAGAGAGAGAGAGAGAGAGAGAGAGAGAGAGAGAGAGAGAGCACAATTGGCAGCTAAAGCGAGGACTGAACAAGGCGACTAGAGGGGGGTGAATAAGCGCCTTGACAAATTTCTTCGAAACAAATAACCTTTCCTATTTTTCACCCGACGCGCCTCTCTTCTAACACACCATGGTCACGTATTCACAACGGACATACCAATCATAGGAGTGTGTTACGATTTTCCCAATGCAATGTGGAAGCGTAAATATTAGTTAAACAAAAAACACTTCCCACTACAAAAGCAGATGAATTTGTGTCGAAAAACCAAACATAAAAGTTAATTAACTTGATGTGTTAGCCTAACCAAACAAGCAGTCAGAAATGTAGATCACTAGTTAACAGGAAATAAATAACTAACACAGATCACTAAGCCATGCAGGAGGTCGTTAAGTAAATGCTTGTACAGATATATCACGCCATAGCTGAAATCTCAAAGGAATAAAACAAGCTGGTGCTACAGTAACTTGGATTAAACAAGTAGAGATCAAGAAATAAAAGCACCTTACTGTAGTATGCAAAGAACTAAACTACACGAGCAGTTGCAGAACTGAATTAAAATGGCTCATCTCAGACATGCAAATGACAAGCCACAGATCAAGAGCTACTCGACATACTGTAGAGATAATTCTAGTTTTGAGAGAAAAACGCTAGCTGATAGAAAGAGAAAAACAAAGCTTGATTACCAAGCACGAGCAAGAAAATAGTATAGGAATATATTTAAGTAAGCCATCGGCTCAGAACAGAGCAAAAACAAGACAGAGCTCTCTGTATGTGCGCATTACTACAAGCCTGACATTCTTACTGTTGCACCACAAACAAGACGAGCTAGTTTAAGCTAATTAACCAAGGTATGGCATCAGGTGATAAGCAAAGATTATTTTAACAAGAGGGCAACAGATAGAAAAACTAATCAGTCATGCAGGAATTAGTGGTTATTGCAGGTACAGGCAACATTCAGAGTAAAAGTTCAGAGCTATCCGACCATAGCTCTAGACCTGAACAAAAGCACTCCAAGATGGGCTGCGCTGCGAAGAATTCGTCGAGCTGCTGCCGTCGATTGCCAAGACAAAAATCAAAACATGTTTCTCTTCTTGTGTCAGAGCTGCCTAGCTGGTCCGTCCCGAGTGGCCAGGACCGCCAGCTCCAGGAGCGTTGGCTCCTGTTGACGCTTTGGCCGGTGGCCCGTGGAGACTATTCCTGTAATATGGCTCTGGTCTCTGCAGTGCTCAAAAAAAAATCCCCTCGCTCCTCCGTTGGTCCAAAGCACAGGTTAAGTACTCGCGCCGATTCTCACCGGCCTGCTGAGTCCTTGTGTATGGTGCGAAGGAGGGTTCGGAGGTTTTCTCGATCTGTGTGAGTTCTCCTTAAAAAATGCTCGGAGGCTGTCATACCCCCCGCAGGTCGAGTTTTTTTTTCTTGTGTCAGAGCTAAGAACCTGTGTTGTTCTTACCGACAGAGCTACAGAGCTTGTTTGTATTTCTTGTAACCTGCTGCCACTTGTTAATCCTGCACACAACGCAAAGGCAACAGAGGAAGCTCGCTCTAGAAGGTCAAGCGACAGAATCGGAGCAGAAGACTAGAGCTTTTTCGCACAAGCCTGAACCAAATCAAAGTCGAGCCTGCTGCATCTGCACTAAAAGATGACCAGCAAAACCAATTGATCAGAGCGTAAGAACAGAGAGCTCGAGCTCGAGGCTGCACAGAACAGAGTGGACTAGCAGTCTGCCCTTCGCTGGAAAATCACCAAACCCCACCAAAGAAATCAAGACCTGCTCTTGCTAATCCTGAGACGAACTCATCTTAAGAACAGAGCCACATACTCTGCTACACGAGAACAGGATAACGTATAGCAAGAACAGCCGTTTGCCCTCCTCAAAAGAAATCAGAAGCAGCTCTAAAAATCGTGAGACATTAAGCACAGCCAGTTCACATCGTGTGTGATCTATTGCAACTGAAAGCTCCCCAAAACATTGAGATCTGGACACCAATTTCAGAGAATCGGGGAACCCTAGTAAATGGAGAAAAGTTGGGGAAATCCAAAATTACAAGTGCTCGTGAGATGGATTGATTAATCCATAGGCAAGATATGGTCTCACGTGTCCCAGCACCAAAAGCCCTGTGAAAATCCGACCCAATCACAGCAAAATCGACGACTTGGAGGAATCGGTGGAGGCCTTCCGCCGGAGCTGCCATCCTCGCTCTCTGGCTTCGAGGCCGTCCTCCTCGCCGTCTACTCCTCCGAGGCCAAGACTCGGCAGGGGAAGCCCGTTCTGGTCCAGGTGCCTGACCTCTCTGTTCCCTCGCTGTACCACACGCCAGCTTCCACACCCACCACCAAGTCGCCTCGCCGGCGCAGCCTCCACCGATTCCTCCGCCAGCGGCGAATCCAGTGGTGGGAGTGCTCTCGCCGCCACTAGAACCGCAGGCAGCAGTGAAGTCAACGAAGCGCGCGGGGATAATCGGAGTCGCCTTCGAGGCTTACTACTCCAAGATCGCACAGATGCCGGCTGCTTCGAAGGTGGATGCCTGCAATGCTGTGGCTGCGTGGGCGGGGCAGTACTGCAAATGTCGTTTTGAGCTTGACGAGAAGGATTTGGAGGAGGATGAGGGAGATTCTTTGGGGTCGGTGTCGCCAATGTCATCGGAGGCTGAGAATGGGAAGGAGCTGGAGGACGAATTGGCAAGAATGCGTGTCAATGGAGACAGCAGTGGGCAGAACAGAATTGCAGTGAGGAGGACAACTGGACAAGGAGGCAAGGGTGCCACTCCCATGGGAATTGCTCCAGCCCGTGATGAGGGTTACTTGATTTATGTTACTTAATGCATATAGTTCACGAATCAACATATTTCATTATTCAGCTGATGATTTAACGGGGAGAATGTGTTCAAATAAAGGCTGTAGTGCATTGCACATATATTTCATTAAGAAGTTTTTTTAATATCAATCTGAATTACTGTGGCCATGTTTTGTTCCACCAGTGTGTGCTTATAATTATTTAACAAATATGATTTATTGTGCATATTGGGATATCTCTATATTCCATATAAAGTCATTTTACTGACTTTTAATAATATAGAATTATTGTTGAGCTCATTACTTACTGATAAATCTCACGGTTCAGTTTATTTATTGGCAAGCATATATTATATTTTCTACAATATCCACTTGAATGGCTTGTTGATGCATTTTTTTTTGCAAGAAATACAACATTTGATGCAACACTTGAATTGCAATGCATATGCTTCCTGACATTCCAAATGGGTCAATGGCACTAGAACCAGTAGGCTTACCTGTTATGCTAAAGACCTAATTTCTGATTATTCGTGTGCATGTGTGCAATCAACCTGGAAAGCGTAACAACATTACTGTGGTGATCTCAAAAAAAAAATATAAAAAAAATACTGTGGCTCTGAGGCAGCCCGCAGTTGGTTGGTTATGTTGCGAACTTGGTCTTGTATGTTAATGAACTGAAGGCTTACAAGTAGGATGAACCTACTCGCCCTCCTCTTGGAGGCTCTGAGTTCTAGCCTTCTAGGATAATCTCTGCCTAATCTGATCAATCGAGAGCCCCTCATATATAGAGCTCTCCTAACGAACTTGCTAACAACTTAAGCAATCATTCAGCCGGCTAACAAATCATATCCGGCGCTTATTCCTCTCAACAAACTGAAACAAACTAGCAACTATCTGACTTCTTGCCCTTTGCACAGTGCTGGTACTTGTTGCGGAAGAATGTGTCCACAACAGTTAAACTTGATTTATGTTACTTGCTGTGTACAGTTCACAAATCAATGTGTTTCATTATTCAGTTGGTTATTTGGTCAGGAGAAAATGTTCACATAAATGCTGTAGTTGATTTTCTTTTTCGGGTTGCAATATCAGTCTGACTTTGTTTGCTCATGTTTCGTTCCACCAGTGCATGCTTTATAATTACTTGGCAACTAGCAGGAGCCCCAGGCGTTGCCCCGGGCTGCGAAAACTCAAAAGTTGAAACAGCTCTACCAAAGCAAAAAGGGCAGAATAAGCTCAAATTTCTGCAACATCATTTCTTAAATGAAAATCAAACAGGACATTTCAATAAGCAATGAGGAATATTTCTATTCTTGTTGGGTACTATTGAATTTACACCACCAAGCTGTGTCAGTTTCATTCTTATTGGTATTCATGCTGTTAGACTCGAAAGCTATACCAAGATAAAGTGGTCAGCAACCGGGTGACATGCTCAACATGGCTCCCAAAAATTCATGCAATCCTCATCATCCAAAAGAATGGAAAACCTGGAAAAACAGAAGAGTTGAAGAAAGTTTCAAATTACAAAGTTTATGTTCAGAATTTTTAAGCGGCAGAGTTGCACATATTACTTAAATCGTAGATTTTTATATAGCAGATAATGTAATATATGCATGTAATCATGTGACGGCATTGAAAAAAAATATGAAATGATCTTGGCAGTATAGCATCTTATACTGTGAACAGGGGAATATAAGGGACTCACCAGGGGCAGATCAGCTTTTACAGCCTGGATGGCGAGAGTTGCTACAGCAGCAAACAAACGTTGGAACTGTCCAAAGAAACAGCGGCTATATATGCAACCAAAATAAAGACCACGGCCGTAACACATGGCAACACGGCCACCAGAATGGCAGCGTAGTTGGGTGAGGTTGCCGAATAGCCATGGTCATGAGATCGAGGTTGAATAACACGAATATGCCAATGCCCGCCATTTAGAATTGGGAGAAGTTGTGATTTGAACAGAGGTTATATAACATCAAGATATAGCTGTTCATTACCATATTGTGCCAAAGAAAATGAGCATCTAGCATGCAAGAATGGAAGAAGCTGTGATTTGATCAGAGTCAATACTGAATCCATTCACTATATGTGAAGCCAAATGGATGTGTACAGAGAGTTAAAAAAATTGCTCACAAATCATTTTATCGTGGTCGTGGAGAACATAAATAGTTGTATCTGCCATAACAATCCCAGTCTAGCAGTAACAACAACTGAAGCTGATAGTATGGAATCGGCAGGTCTTTTCATTAAGGGAAACTCATTTTTTAAAGAAAGTTGAGGTGCAGGAACATCTAACTGGAAACAAATATCAATTGATCTCACGTAAAAGAGCATAGCAAGGAAGCTGCAATCACTTTTTGCCTATATATATGCTGCCAATTTACGCCCAGGTAAGGGAAAAGCAGAGCATTAGATCAATAAATTTGTTGGGAACATTATCTGACATGAAAATAAGTTAACAAATTCAAGGCACTGATGCCTCATCGAAAATACAATAAGCTAATCTCCGTTTGTATGTCAATGGACAGATTCGGACCAATCAATGAACATCTTCACCAGGAACAGAGTTACCACCTCTCAAATTAACAGAAATATATGTATGGTACAGGAAATAACTGTGACTGCAAATGGTTCAGAAATAATGAATATTCAATTGCTAGAGCTACAGATAGTTGGACAAAGGATAGAACCTGAATACTTCTTGATATTTCAATACAATCTTGCTAGGACATGAAACCTGAGTACTCTGCAAAATAGCAACAACCATCCAAACATATAATATCATATAAGAAAATAAGCACAAAGCTGAAATAATTATAAACCATATATGTCAGTGACACCTGATTATTAATTATAAGATCCATTCTGCAACTTCTTTTGTGTAATTTACGCTGGAACAATAAAGGATAAGATACCAACAAATTGCAAGCCATGTAAAATGCTGCATTCCTAAAGCGAGAAAATGATTGTGCAGGTTAGCATAACATAAATGCAAGGATTCAATCTTACATATTATGAAGACACATGGCAATCGAGGGCATAGTGATATAATAGAGTGAAATGTTGAGAATAAGACTGTCTAATTTGTATCATGTATTATTGCACCTTGTAACAAAATAAAGAAGATGAGGGGTACCTTAGCCGCTGCATATTCTAGAGGTTGGTCTAGAGATGTGAGGAGTGGATAACTGGGTATCACAGGTTGGGTTTGTACCGCACAAACTCCACTTCTGCTATAACCTGCAAAAGATCGGCTCACCAAATGGCAATATAATCATCAAGAATACTAATCCTAGCGTTATAAACGTGCCCAAGATTCCAAATCGACGGCGCGCTGGAGTTCAAAAGTTAACTCACCTCGCGCTGTGAAGCCAGGATCCGAGTGTTGCTTCTCAGAAATTGGCGAGGTGCGCAGCTCAAGGCGGGGTGGGAAACTTGGAATGGTGCTGCCGAGAGCAACGCCGACAGAGAGCAACAAAGGTGGGGACTTGGGGATGACGTGGGTTTGGGGACCGGCATTGACGGGGCGGGGACGATGGACTGCTGGGAACGACGGCGCCCGTGTGGAGGATGGAGATGCCGGAGGCGGCGGCGCAGGGGAGGCGGAGAAGAGTGGAGTTGGAAGTCTGTGGGGGCTGGATCGGGAGAACAGAGAGGAAGGTGTTGCTGGATGCTTCAAGAGGCTCTCGATTCTGGCTGCTATTGACGGGTACGGGAAGGGAAGCCATCACTGCAAGCCATATAAAAAAATCAACGTTGGAACAGTACTACAGTAACTGGACGCGGGACCCATCTACAAAAACATAGAGAAAGGTAGATGATTCGTTGTGCATCAGTTGACAATTATATCTGTGCTCCACATGTAGAATCATTAGTTTCATTACTGACTTTTGCTAGTGGAAGTGTTGTTGTGCTCACTTATTTCAAAGGAAATAATTTCATGCTTCAGTTTATGGACTAGTGAGCATAGAGTGCCCTACACATTTTTTGGGTACAGTACTGACTAGAAATTGCTTTGTTACTGTTGCACATAATACAGAACTTATATAAGATTTGTCTATCCATCAATTGCTATTTTACGAAATGGGTGACACTGTTTCAGCATCCCTGTGTTGGACATCACCTTGATAGCTCTTGTAACTGTATGCATAAACTTGATTTCCTGTTTATTGAAATACTGCTAGAGCTAAAAGATATTCTAAATTACTTTACTGTCCAGATTCCAGTTTCTTTTTTTAAATAAAAATGCAAATAATCTTCTCTTTCTTTTTGGTCTTTCTAAATGTTATTTACTATGAATTGTACATTGTATCATAATGTAATTAAGCTAATAAAGTAGATTAAACAGGACTGAGATGCGAAAGACATATCTACACCAAATACTTCATCGAGCTTATTACTATATTGTAATACTAGGAATTCATTTCATCACTGTTGTAGTATGGATTGGTTACATTGCTCCATGTAATGGACTTGCTAATAATTGTATGGATGGGCCTTACAGCTGCTGATATAAATATAGGGTTTGGCTTTGGCCCTTTATTTGTCTGTCATTAAATAGTTGATCGTCACCGGACTGCAATGGATTGTAAATAGAGTTTTTAGACGCAGCAGATGTAATTAAATCTAAAAGGGTGTTGGACTGGATTTTGGATTTTCTGCTGTATTAAGCAACTTCAGCATCTATTATAAGTTGGCGCCACACGATCATTCTTCATGGTTTGCAGTATCAGAGCAATGATCTGATCTTTTTCCTTGAGCATTTGAACATTAGGACATAGGGTTGCTAAAGCATCTGTCAGCACATGCATGCTGTGGCGTACACTGAACATGCTATCTGTTAGCTCTACCATGACGGTAGCGAAGAGTTTATTTTGCTGAAAAATGCTTATGAAGTCCACTTTAGAACTTGCAGTGCAGGAAGAACGACTTTAAGACAACAAAACAGTAGTTTTGTTGTTTTAGCAAGTCTCCTGCTCTTTATTGTAAATTTACTTGCCAGTATATACGTAACTTTTTTCATATAGTTCTTCCAATGTGGTGGTTGCGGTTTGAAGTGTAGAAGTGTTGGATTTTGATTGTGCTATCAGCGCAGTATCTCTCGTGTAGTTGTTTTTATACGAACATTACCAGAACTTGCTTCATGTGCACATCGTACACTTGTTCGGTGGGCTAATGTATTCAGTTATGAACATTGCTGACGACATTTTTGGCCCTTCTTCTCGAGAAATGTTTCAGCAGATATCACAAACAATTCAGTCCGGCAGTAATTAGTGTTTCTTCAAGGTATGAAACGTAAGCCGCATATGCTGGTAGTAGCGTCAGTTGCAAGAATGCATTTTGATATCAAGTCAACTCGGCACATTGTTGAGTACTTGTTATGGAACATGACGAAATGTTATCATGCATAACCAGTTGTGATGTCGTGACTTATGAGCATTTTCTGCATAACTTTGGTTGGTCGACCACATGCATATGCATGGGTGGATAGCGCGCAATACTCACCAGAAACTGGCACTCCTTTCTTTATACATCAGAAAGCCAAATGTTCACCTAACTATGATGGTCTCGTGCAATCAATTGGCTCGTGAAGGCACGTGGTTGTGAATGGAAACTGCGTTGAGGAAAATCTCGAGCCAGCGTGAAAGACGCCGATGCTGCCAAGCATGATGGATGCAGAATTAAACTTTGATGTTCAAGACCTCTTCTGGATCTTGGGAATGCAGAAACTGACAGCAGCAACGTCCAATATGGAGGCTGTTAGTCAGACCAACCATTTGGAGAGTTAAAAACTAGTATTTGAAGGGAGTCTAGTTATGCACATTCAGTTTGCTACGGCTGCTTCAGCAAATGCAGATAGCCCAAAGGCCGAAATACATGTTCACATTACACTCTTCTTGTTTCCTTGGTTTGCTACAATGTTGAATTCTATCCGATTGGCCACCTTCCCTGGGCCGTGGACGGCTGCTTCGATCCAATGATATGACGACGAGGCAATACCGATAGCTTCAATACAGTGCAGGCGCAGTTGATCCAGCTGGTCTTGCAAGGTAGATAGGCGTTCCACCTGCAGCCATTGCCATGCACGAGTCCATCAGTTAGGAGAATGTGAAAGGCATCCTTGCTCCCACTTGCAACCCTCGGCATCGCTCGAAACAGCCAGTGGAAGCTGTCTAGTGAAATGTAACCTAGTGGCACAAGGACTAAATCCGTGAAGTATGCATGCAGCCATTTGCACAAGTAAAGAAACTATAGAAAGGAAACAGACAGAACAAGCGAAAACAGAGCAAACCTGGAATGGCGCAACTGTGCAAGTCTGGAATCCAGGTATCCCAATAAACTCCGTGGTTCACTGACGTGAAAGGTCCAGGCAGCGAAATCACATCAACCGCATGCAGGATGGTCACGCTACGCTCCTCGAGTCGTCAATCTAATTCTTGTACACGCACGACACACTGCCGCTTCGGTCCATTGATCCGACGAGTCCGCGGTGCCGGCGGCTTCACTGCAGTGCAGGCACACTCGACGCAGCCAGAAAATCAAATGATCATAGGCTTGCCACCTGCACACGCATTGCCCTCATATGTTATACAGGATGAAACAGCATGCAAAACTTGCATATTACACACGTGTATGATTAATCTTGCTTTCATTGGATCCATCCATCAGCTTACTCGAAACGGGGCATGGAAGCAATCAGATGACATGGAACAGCACGAAATGTGCACGGGATGCAGACAAGCGATTACTATGTCGATTAGTTTACCTGAAGTGTTGGCAGAGGGGCCGACGTTTGTCCGCACATGCCCCTCGTCCTACCAGCCTCTCGTCTTCAATGGGACATGTCTTCGAGTAAGCAAGCTCCGTACGTTCCTTGTGGGCTGCGAATGATATATAGAAACAACAATAGGGAAATAAGAAAACGCAGTAACTCAATGTAACAATACAAAATTATATGAAGTGGCAGTTGATTCATTGTATTACATTACCTTGTTTAATGGCAGAACGGCTGATGTTTGTCTTAAAGCTGAAAGGATTCCTTGTGTACGACACGTACCACTTCCTCCTAATGTTGTTGTCGTCGTCATCTGCATAAGCTTTGACCTGCTTGATATGGCTGAACTTTCCCCACTCAGGACTAGATTTTCCAGCGGCTATGGAAGTGAGCAGAGATACGTCGCAGTAAATCTCCAGCAGATGCCTTGGGTTTACATCCTGCAAGTATCCAGGGAGCGTACCCATGTCATAGTCCCCCAGAACAAGTCTCTCTAGTGCAGGCACTCCCTCCAATACCTTCAGTTTTGGGCAGTGTTCGATTAAGAGCTCGGGCAGTGTTCGATTAAGAGCTCTTGCAGTTTTGGTAGATTACAGATCCTCTCGAGGCCAGAGCACTGAATTACCTCGAATTTTCTTAGGTGCTCATGATGGTGCAGTTGTAGGAGTTCTGGTCCAACTTGCTTCATGGCTGGGGCATCCACAATCTGCAAAAACTCCAAGCAGGGGAGCTGACACAAGCCGTCATGGATCTCGGCGCAACAGGGCAGGTCTTCCAACACCAGAATCCGCAAGCTTCCCAGCAGCACAACCGCATTCGACGTCATCCATCTTGGGAGTCGCCTACCAAAGTATCCACTGATTTTAAGATATTCTAATGAAGGTGGAGGGCAGAGCTCATCAAACACCTCCTCAATTTTTCGGTGCCCTTTGTCAAAGATGTTGTCTTCGCCTTTTAACAACCGGCCATTATCTCCATGTCTGCTAGTGCAATGTAAAATCACATAGCTCAGGTGAACCTTTCTATCAAGCTTGATATTTCTGGCAACTGAGGAAGAAGATACATTCTCTAGGCCATTTATGCTGAGGCTAGTGAGCTTGGAGAGAGGCCCCAATTCTTCCAAGCTACACCAATCATCATCCATGTGTACTGGAAACCCATATAATTTCCTCAAACTAGTTAGGCCACCAAAACCCCTGGGAACATTACTTATACTTGTTTCTTCAAGTCTAAGAAACCTCAAGTCTCGTAGCTTTCCAATGCTAGCAGGAAGCTTCACCAAACTTTCACAACCTAAAAGACTAATATACTGCAAGAATTTCATCTTATGAATGTTCTCTGGCAGTACATATGTGTTAGTTTTTTCTATGGACAAATACCTCAAGTGTTTGAGTTGGACCAAGATTCAGCCAACGTATCAAACTCCACACCTTCTACATGCAGAGTCCGTAGACTTGAAAAACCAACCAATGAATCATGAGGGTTGATCTTTACATTCCCGACTAATATTAGTGTTCTTACTGATATCTGTGCTTGTAGAGACCTCCACTCTAACACATCTGATTCTGATCCTTTATTTTCTAGTGACAACCGAAAAAACTTTTCTGAATTATTAAGTTTAGCAGCAAGATCAATCTTACTAATATTACTTGCTACTAATGCTTCATCTCTGGCCACATATTGAGCAAATGAGCGAACAACATCATGCATTCTGCAAACTGATTGATCAAGATACATTACATCCGGCTCTATAAGGTTCCTCGATATCAGATCGTCATAGTACTTCGTCCCTGTTTTTTCCAAGTCATCAGTGTTTCCATGAACCAACCCTTCACCAATCCACATGCCAATAATATCGTCACCAAAGAACCGTGTGCTCTTGGGAAGCAAGGAGAAGTGCAGAAAGCGAGGTTTCAAAGAAGAAGGCAAATCCTGGTAGCTAAGGTATATTGCATAGTTTAGCTCTTCAGGCATTTGAGATACTTATAGAATCTTTTAGGACACTTTCCCAATCACTCTGCCTTATCTTTTTCTGACGCAGAAGGCCCCCCATTACTTTGACTGCAAGCGGCAAACCGTCACATATTTGCACAATTCTCATTCCAATAATATCCTTTAGTGCGTCAACCTGTGCTTCATCATTTTCATTTCTGATGACCTGCAAGCAACCAAGGCCTGTTAAGTCAGTGAGCCATGCAAATATGCTTAGTCCTAGTACTGTGTGTGGAAGGTAAATCAACTGTGGGTAGTGTGTTCGTCAGAGTGAACATGTCCTACATTATGCTTAGCGTAAGGTATGTCTGAACCAAGGGAAAAGAATCCATACGTATAGCACTAGAGAGCATTTAATACTGATTGTGCACTAAAAAGAATACGTAGTCTCTAATATAAGTGCGCATGTTCATATATCTCTGCTTCAGGCTGCTCCGGAACTACGGCGGACCTCATTTCTGAGGGTAGTCGCAGCCGCTCACGATGCAGCTCGCCAAACTGAGCCGACACTGAGACGGCGCACACGTGCAAGAATGTGCTAATGATGGCATCCGCATCAATGAGACGTGGGTCCGACCGTCTCGTGCTCCTCCAGGCAGCCGGGCAATTCATGGGGCTGGACACCAATGCTCTACATTTCGAGGGACTAGCTTAATTAGCTCCAGTTACGCTTCTACCTGAGCATAATTAAATCAAAAGCTTCTACCTTAGCATAATTAAACCCTCCTTGTTACGCTACCGAATCCACCACATGCGATGTGCCACGGCGCTGGTGAAATCTCCTGGCGCCGTGGCACCTGGTTGAGGTCTGACTGGAGACAGACACACTACACTAGGAATTGTTGCTGCCTTTATCCGTTTGTAAGGGTGTGCGGAAAATTTTGAGGCCCCGTGCGAAATCTTAGTTGAGGCCCTTAAATTTAGTTGCCAAGAAAAATAAAGTAATACAATTCACAATGTATTTGTAATGGCAAAACAAGAAAAAATATGTGTTGCAACGCATGCATAATCTATCTATTATATATATAATTGACGACGAAAAGAAGCCACCACGTTCGCTCTAAAATGCTAGAAATTCCCACGTTAATCTAAGAAAATAAGAAGAGAAAATTACCCACCACTGCCGTTACAAAAAATTAGTCACAAAACCCCCTAAAAATATTTATAAAAAACTAGCCAAAATACCACTCGCACCTATTTCTAAATTACCCACCATGCCATTACGTATCAAAAAATAGCTAAATTCGGAATAATAAAAAATAACCAAAAATACCCGTTAAACCTATTTAAATTACCCGCGATGCCGTTATAAGTCAAAAATAAACTCGGATTACAAAAATTAGCTAAAAACAAACCTAATTCTTATTTTTATTTACCCACAGTAACATTTTGAGCTCAAACAGCTAAATCTAAAATATTCAATATACACTCAATTCCTATTTCTAAACACACTGTTATAAAAATACATCATCACATGTCTAGCGTAGAATGGCATATTTTCTTATTTTAGAATGACACATTTTCATCAAAAGATTTATTTGTAGCATGGCACATTCTTTTTTCCTACCATGAGATATGTTAGTTGTTTAGCATGGCACGTTTGAACCGACCTCACTTCTAAAACACAATCAAATACATTGTTAGATAAGACACAATCCAAGATAAATGAGGACTCATATCTCACACTCAAATTAAAGGACGGTGAGAAATTCTCCAATCTATTTTTTACTATTATAAAATAAATATTATTAATAATAAACTATGTTAAACTTTTATCATAATATAAAAATATTTTAAATAGTATAATAACTCTAGCCGCGCAAATGCATGGGCAGCCATACTAATATTCACTTCAAAAACATCATGCTTTTATGTTTTTCGTGTGAAATAGAACTTTACAACACTAGATTAGCCAAATTAAGTAATGAATTATCAACGCAAGGACATGCAGGGGGCCACAGCCGCAGAACATAGTCGCCAACAAGAGTTGCCGATGGGAAAATCAGAGACGTCCCAACATCGTCCTGGCAATCTTGGTCTTGATCGAGAATTGAAAGGATATTTTCAAGCTGCATGGCATCTTTTCAGCAGCAAACTAGCATACGAAATTGACTTTCGCTTGGGTCTGCATCGGTTTGATGCTCTTTTTTTGCCTGTAATATTGTACGTATATATGTAAAATACCTATCCAATTTGGGGGTCCTGTGCGAGCGCACCGCTCGCACACCCCAAGGGACGGGCCTATGTCAGCGATTAATTAGCCACATACCGTTCCTTGGCCTCATGCTGCACAATCCTGGACAGCCTCAATCTGTTCGCTCTTTGGCTCGCTCTGTTGCTTGGTTGGGTAACATTTGAGCAATTTTACAGTGCACAATATTAAGAATCCAACAATCCAGATCATTAGTTCCCCTCTTATCCCAGTACCACCGGGAATAGTATCAATAATACTCTGGTAGTGTAGGAAAATAATACATGGCAATGCATGCATGGCGGCTAGCTAGGAAAATAAGTATTTCCTTCGAGTGCAAGAAAGAAAAGACCTCGTAATTTAGTGGACTGTCCTGCCAGACTGAATTGTCCGAGAGGCGTATGGCCAGGGTTACTGATGCTCAGAGAAGACGGTTCAATTTGCATCGTGGCGGAGATGGACAGATGGTAGAGAACCAACCATGCGATTTTCTCTCCCACTCTACTCAGGGGCTATTGAAGCAAGCAACACCGAAGGAGTTGTAGGCAATAGCGATAGCCTCACCAGCCGCATCCGGCGTCAGCGGTGTGAGCTTTACCTCGGTCCAAACGTATGTAGTTTATGCCAAAATTTTTGTGCAAAATTCGAATATATCATGCATACTGTAGCGGTTGTACAACAAATAGGTCATGTATACTTAACTGATACAGTGCGTTCAGTAGTTGATTATAAAGTAGTAGTAAACTCACTCTAACTACTTAACTAATGCGGTGCTTTCGGCAGTGGGCTAGGCTTAATTTTAAATAAAGGAAAATTCTATTTAATCAAGCAAATGAAAACATCCTGGCTTTTACATTATTCGATGCAATTAGCTGTCCATTACTACAAAACTCAACTATATGTGTAGACTCCGCCTACCCTATAGGTCAAATAGGACATCACCGTACAAACGTGTGTAAATAGTAAATAATTCGCTAACATAATCGATTACCAAACTTCCGCCTATGTTTGATTAGAGTTGCTGCTTTTCTTTTCTGTGATAGCAGACTATAAACTAGTGAACCCGCTTTAACATTGTCCGAAAATGACTGGGTACAAAATGATGACCAATAAATTCACATGCGAGAAGGAAATGGCAAACATGGCTGCCCCTGACCTGAATCAGAGAGAGAGAGAGAGAGAGAGAGAGAGAGAGAGAGAGAGAGAGAGAGAGAGAGAGAGGTTCCTTGCTTGATAAGCAATAGGTCTGGTTTGATAGGATTCCATCAAGGATTAAATAGGATGCCCAACCTGGCTTACTAATTAGAAAGGGTCCCAATTTTCCAATTTTTTTTTTTTGTTTTATAAAATTGATCTCGAAAAAAGTTTTGTACAATTCAGCTGATCACATCCAAGTGAAGAAATCAATGAGTTGCAACTAAGAACAATGCTACTGTGGCCAGCTAGGAGTGGGATCAAGACCTTGTGTTTGTTCAAATTAGAGTATCTAGCTTAGACATGTAAGTCAACAAGTAACGTAAAAAAAAAAAACATACTAGAATCTCTTATACTTAGTGACAGAGAGAAGCATGATTAATAAAGATTAATTTATTAGATGGGTAAACATGTACGTACCTGCTGCTTGAGCAAGAACCACGCATCTTCATCCTTTAATTTGTCGATACTATGGACCTCCACAGCATTCATCCCTCGAGCAACCATGTAATGTCTCGTGGTGACGAGAACACAGCTACCTGGTGCCAGTGCATGAGCCAATGGATTCTCTAGAACATCCACCCATGCCTTTTGGTCCCAAACATCATCCATCACCAATAAGGTTTTGTGCCCCATTAAAGCTTTCTTAAGTGTTCTCTCAAGTGCACCCTTCGTATTTCCAGGTGCTTGGTAGTCTCCTCCAGCTTCAGTGATACATTTCCTCAGCAGTTCAGTGGCATTGAAGTCTTGGTTGACACTCAACCATACTTTTTTTGCGAACTCATGTTGGATTGTGTCGTCATTGAAGATCTTTTGGGCAAGGGTAGTTTTTCCAATCCCACCAACTCCAACAATGGCAAAAACCATAATTTTGTTGTGTGCTCGGGTGGTTTTCTCCTCCTCTGTCAGCATCTCAACCAGACTTCTTGTGTCCTCCTCAATCTTCTCACCGACCAGGGTTGACTCATTGAGCTCCCCTGATGTCTCACGGTTTGAAGAACGTGAGGACGTACTATTTCTACTATGATCCTCTAGAACCGAGGTTAATGAAGTTGAAGGCAGCACTACGCTCCTTGATGTCATCCAACATCTGGTTGAGCTTCTTTATACGGCTACCAATGTCATGGGCGAAGAGGGGATTACGCATGCAGAACAACAAGGGGTTGAAGCACCCTGCATCTATGTGTTTTCCCCGCTTCATGGCCTTCAGCTGGCAGAGGTCGAGGATGTTGGTGGCATCGTACAATGCACCTTTTAGCTCTCTCACCCATTCTTGCACGGTATGGTCAGTGATGTTCCTTCTATCTGCATCAGCAAGGAAGTTCTTGAGGTCCTTAAGCTTGATGCTCATCTTATCCATCTGGCCAGAGGCTCCGAACAACAAAGTGACCTCTTCTTTAGTCATCTCCGCCAGCATGTTCAGGACATAGGATGCCAAAGAGCTCAAAACAGTCGCCATGGTGCAGGTTGAATGTTCTGCAAAATGAATAGAAGTTATGCTCCATATATGATTTCTAGTAGGATTCCACTAATTACACTCTACTCCAAGCAGACTTAAACCCAAATATTGTATTCTATCCTTTATATTGTACTAGAGACTCTACTTAAAAGTCAGTCTTCCAAGTATTTTGTTTTATGTCACATCTGAAAACATGGAAAAACTAAAGGTTATTCTTTGATCAAACTCTTTGTATCTGGAATTAATAAAATCCTCATCAATACTAGGGAACTCTCACACCTATCTATCAAAGCAATCCATGTAATAGTAATACTAATAATGAACTATATGTCCATAAAAGCAACAATTAAATTCATTTTTTCCAACGCAAAGAACAACCGTGACCTAAGCAGATGAATACTCTACAAAAACAATTGTGTCAATCTCGCAAGTGCAAAGAACAACAGTGAAGTAAGCAGGATTCCACTTGTACAATTCAAATAACTACTTAAATTCCTATCATGCAAGGATTCTGCTTTATATCACTTCAGAAAAACTAAAAGCTCAATGCTGTTATTCCTTCAAACTTTTCTATCCAAATTGTACTAGGGGGTTCTCACCTGTCGGAACAATCCGTTATAGCAAACAGTGAACAATACGTCAACTATTGCAATGATAAAAGTCATTTTGAAACCAGCACTGAACTAAGCAGATGCGAACTATACACACTGGAATGCACAAAATCAAAGACATTCGGAACACACGATTTGAAGCCTGATCAGGAGGAGATCCGCGAATGCTGTTAAAAATGACCTTGATCTCTGTTTTGATGAAATGGAGAGGGGAGAGCCCAGTTCCAAAATTACCAGGAGATCAGCCCCAGGAAGTGGAAAGCAAGAAAAATAGGGAGGCAGAGTATTGTTACCTTAATTTGCAGGGGGCCCCGGCCCGGGTTCGAGCGCTGGCTCCTACCTTAAGTAATTCCTTGGCTGGCTGGCTGCCGACCAAGGGTTCATTAATTTGCAGGGGGGCTCTTTGGGTTCCCTGATCTCAACACCTGAGTCTTGAGCAACGGGCGGCGCTGAAATCTGGAAGGTGAGAGGCAGATCATATATACACCGGATGTGGTGGAAATAAAAAGAAATCCAAAACTTGCGACAAAGTTCCAGCATCCACACTAAACTAATCTGGCATCCTAGATAACTTGTGGGTAAGAGCAGAACATATATGTCCCTCCTGGCTACGTAGTACCTTACTTGTGGATGCAGCCATGGAAACGCCTTTTCTTCCTCGTTCACTGAACGAGTTCCTTGTCTATCAAGAGCATAGCTGCTTTCCTCCTTTACAAAGGCGTATGCTTCCCCGCCACAAAGGCATTTCTGTATGCCTTGCTTGACGATGAAGCAATGCTACTCTGTGCTCTTCTTTTCTTAGTTCTTCCAAATAAAGTTGAGTTTTTAATTCCTGGCTGCACTTTTATCGTACATGGTTCTAGGAGAGGAGTAGGTACTCGAGGGCTTTCGGCGAACGTGACGGGCATGGTGGCGCTGCCGCTGGTGCAGGAGCTCTCGCGGTGGAGCTGACGGGCATCAAGGCCCTGGCTCTGCGGGCCTTCCATCCTCTCCTGTCCTTGGCAAGATACCAGCGCCGACGACCTCTCCGCATGACGAGCGGCGCGGAACAGAGTGGTCTGTCGCCAGGACGTCCACAACCCCGTTCCTTCATCGCCAGAACTGTCCCCGATGTGAGATGAACAGAGACACTGCAATGGTGCAGCGTGCTAGGTTTTCTGTATATATTGCTCAAAGTTATTAAATAGGAAAAAGCAAACTAATGTCTGCATCTCACCTGCAGTCCCCTCCCTACCTGGCCGCGTATGCGAGGCTTCTTTGCGGTTTGATAAACAAGGTACGTGATTCTCGTTGGACTCCTAACTGCGTGTTGCTGCGTCGATTGATATATTGGTCCCTCCAGCTCCATTATTCCTAGCAGAGATTTTGCTCGAAGGTGTTGCTTGGACACTTCTCTGAAAGAGCCAGTATAGTATAGCAATTGTTTTGTTAACAAATCTCTCCAAAAGAACCCTTATCTAATTCATCTACAAATTGGACACGACCATAAAAGGCTTTAAGTTAGTTGAACCCCTATCTTAATAAACTGATATGCGTCACTTCATTGACTGATGAAGGCATGGTTTGATTAGCGTGGTCCTTTCTGCTCTTAACATTCTGGGCATGCATGGTCTGATGCTAGCAGCTATAAAAAGAGCCAGAGTCTCGCATCATGCAACTTGTGAGTACGTCTAAAAATTAGCAGAACCCAAAGTTAGGACACTTGCTCAAAAAGATTGGCTTGCAGTCAATCTGAATTTTCCTCTAAGCTGTCAAAATTTGCTTAAGCATTTCATCTGCATGGATGGAGAGAGAGAGAGAGAGAGAGAGAGAGAGAGAGAGAGAGAGTACGGGGCAGAGAGAGAGAGAGAGAGCACAATTGGCAGCTAAAGTGTTGAGCTTCAACAAAAATAAAAATATTAATGAGGCTGCTAACAATTCAAAATTTCAACTAAAGAGTTGAAAAATACACGGCTTGCAGAGAAAATTGAAAAACACACGGGTATACTGCTAGTGAAGACATCAATCTGTGGCATATGCCTTGGCCTTCATAGACTTCCATCGTCTACCTATAAAGAATAAGTCGCCTGTTGAGACTACCAAATGCTAATGTGATGGACTACGAACTACTACTACGCGCCGCATCTTCCTAGGGTGCACCACTTTAAAATGTTGACGATCTAAAATTACAAAATAGATATAGCCAAATTTGACAAGTTCAATACAAAATATGGTTTTTGTTCACATCGAAATGGAATAAATTCATTATTTTCTAAAAAAAATAGGAGGATTATATTATTTTTTACTTTGTACACCTTGCTCAGTTCGCTAGTGCTACGCTCATCATTTACTTGAGTCAAATAACTGCCATTTGAGTCGACCAGCATCACAAGAGCACAAATGACACATCTTCGTAATGCAGCCTATATTATCATCCGATGCGACTATTTGAGTAAGATTGACTCTGCAAGGTCCATCCACCCAACATGCATGGGCCAGAATTGATCATACGCAATTGCCAGTTTAATCCTACATCTGATTATCAAAGTTTTAAATCTCCCGCTATAGCTGCAGTTATACCCCACTATAGCTTTTTAAGGCAGTGTACAGCTATTTGTGTTCACGTACGTCAATTTAACCGTTATCTCCTGTTATAGCCCAATTTAGCTCCACTATTAGCTGTTTTAGAGACATGCCGCGTCTAAGGGGTTTAAAATAGTGAATTTTGAGACATGTCCCTCCATGGCTTCTTCATCTGACAGTGACTTGATTTACTATTTCTTTGGCTAAGTATATGTTTGAGCCTAATCTGCAGCAGTTCTTCTGATAGTCACCTAGTGCAGATTATCTTCTGATAATGTCACCTAGTGCAGATATCTCCCTTCTCCCTTCCCATTCTCTAACCCGGT
This sequence comes from Eragrostis nindensis, assembly GCA_012490785.1. Classification (NCBI taxonomy): domain Eukaryota; kingdom Viridiplantae; phylum Streptophyta; class Magnoliopsida; order Poales; family Poaceae; genus Eragrostis; species Eragrostis nindensis. The sequence continues at coordinate 80,176 of JAAXCT010001751.1, forward strand.
TCCTCTCTCTCCACCAGATCAGCAGGGTAGTAATCTCTATCATCTTTTCAGGTTTCAGTTGCAAGATATACTTGATTGATCACTTCCTTTGCCAAGCCACAGTTCTCCAAATTCCTCCTATCTGCTTCCAGTATCATTTCCTGCCATAGTGCTTCTGCATACTTGCACTTAAACAGCAGATGTTCTCCATCCTCTTCGGCATATGACTAGAGTTGCTTCAGGGACGTGGATGGGCTGGAGCTGAGGTACGATATACAAGCATGTAGGAGAAGAATTGATTAATGGGCCAGACAATTAAGGCTTGAAAGGCATGGACTCGTAGCAATCAAAAGACAAGGCCCGTCAATCCTAACCATCTAGACGGAAAACAATAGGATTTCCTAGACAACGCTAGAGTGAGATTCGTGCAATTTAAAATCCAATGACTCCTCTTCTTCCACCTTCTTCCTTCTCCGACCGACCCCACTGCGGCCCGCCTGCCTCACCGCCGCCCCTGCCCTCTGGCTGCTGCCGCGCCCCCGCCTGCCTCGTCGCTGCCCGCTGCTCCTGCTCCTTGGCCACCGCCCCGGCCAACGCTAACCGTGGTCACCAGCGCCGCCACCGCCCCGGCCAACGCTGCTCGCCGGCGCCGCTTTGCCTGCCCCACCGCCATGGTTGCCGTGCCGCTCACGCGCGCTCCCTGGCAATCCCGACGCCGCCGCACCCCGGCAGCCATGCCCACGCCGAGGCGTCGCCGGTGTTCCACCTTGCTCCACGTCCGGCCGCCCCTGCTCGTTGGACTTGAGGAAGGAAATCCTGGAACATCCTGAAGCAAAGGCCGAATTTCAACGGCTGGAACATCATGTTTCAAAGGCTGGAACATTTGATTTCAACGGCTGGAACATCCTTTTTCAAAGGCTGGAACATCATGTTTCAACGGCCGGAACATTGAGGACTGGCATGGACCGCTCAATTTTCTGGGCCGCTGATGGGCTGAATGTCCTAGTGACTTACTGGCACTTACATGTCAGGAGGTCCCAAACGGAGCTAAAAAAAAGGGAAAATTGCAAAAACCCACTTACATGTCAAGAGGGTTTTTATATACCCACTTATAAGAAATTTTGTCCCAGTCTTCCCTCTATAAGTGTTCATTTGTTTTCATACTACCCCCTGATAGCTTTGACCGGACGACGTCCCTCACTCTAGCCTCTACGATTACTTCTGAGGCTCCAATATAGCTTCACTATAGCGTAGTTACTATAAAATCATATGTTACACGATCAAAACTTACCATATTATCATAAATGTCGTTCAAACTTATCCACGAACCTATGAACAAAATAGAGAAAATTAAACATATACATTTTGATATTTATGTTATTTACACAACATCAAAGAGTAGAGAAATATGATAGATCGTCCAGAGCCGCATCGGGGAACATACAAAAGCTAAACCGTCTGGTCAAAGCTACCATAGGGAAATATGAAAACCCAATCACACTTGGAGGGGAGAGACTGACACAAAATTTCTTGTAGATGGGTATATGAAAACCCCCCTGAGTTGCAAGTGGGTTTTTGCAATTTGTCCTTAAAGAAAAAGTCCCGGAAACAATGGCCGTGAATCCGTGATTCGCAATAACAAGGACAGCGGGTTTCTTGTGATCAAAACCTACCGAAAATCTTGGGAGCCCGCCGCCACACAATGACTAAGCGATCTGGATCCTCTCGACGGAAGCAAGCCAAGCAGCGCACCGCCGCGGCGGCAGCGACAGCGGCGGCCTACCCTCCATGGGTACTGCTTGAGCGCCACTGCACCGAGGAGATCCATGGCTCCGCTTCCTCCGTCGCCGACACCAAGACACGTGCGGCCGGCCGCACCGCCGCCGGCCGTCCCATCTCCGTCGCTCTCAGCGCCGCAGCGCCGCCGGAGTCGTCGCGCGTGTGCGTCCAAGTCCAACTCAGCAATGGCGTCAAGCTGTCAAACTCTACCGTCCTGGCAGCCCACGGCGACTCCGTGCTGATCGAAGTCACCGTGAAGGAAGATTGGAAGGGCAAAAAGGAAGACTACTTCGTCTACACCGCCGGCGACGCGGCCGCCGACCCCCCACGGCCGCCAACGCTGTTGCTGCTCCCTCCTTTACCTCTCACCGAGGAACAGATAGAGAACGAGCGCTTACGCCAGCTCCAGCAACGGTTTCTGCACATCAACGACACCGGCCTCCTGCGCCGCGGCGAGGACGAGCTCCTGGTGGCGGACCTCCAGATCGAGCGGGCAGACAAGGCGGCGGCGGAGCTCCTCATGTTCCGATCCGGCGAGTGGAGCATCAGGCGGCCGCTCTTCATGAGCAACAGCGACGGTGCAGCAGAACCGGACCTGCCGCCATCGTGGTGCACCTGCACCGTCGTCCCCGTCGGGGACCGCCTGCTGTGCTGGTCCGACCAGATGCACGGCATCGTCTTCTCCGACGTGTTCGACGAGAACCCCACCGTGCGGTACGTGCCCTTCCCCATCGAGTCCCCCTACGGCTTCAAAGTGTGCGTCACCACCGCCACTGCCGGCGGTGACACGCTGAAGCTGGTCACTAAGTTCCCCCGCTGCTGCTGTGGCGACGTGGGGGCTAGCAAGTGCCCACGTTCTCTCCACGCCTACACCATCAAAACCTGGATTTTAAGGATGGAAGACATGGCCTGGGTTATCGACGGCATGGTCGACTCCACCGAGATTTGGGCCCTCGACGCCTACAAGGGCTTCCCCCGCGTCGGGCTAGTCGACCCCGTCGTGAGCTTTGATGACCCCAATACCATCACTTTCGCGCTGTGCGAAGATCGCCATGTCGGTGGCGACAGCACGGTGCGGCTGCTCATGGTCGACACTAGGACAAAGACGATATCGTCGGTCTTCCGCTACCCCAGAGAACGACAGTACTTTCGTTTTAATCTGATTCCCAGTAGGGTCTCTAGCTACCTGAATTCTTCTTATCCAAGTCAAGGCAATGCTGGGACGTCATCTCCAAGCAAAATTGATGGGGAAACTACGGCTGCAGCACCGCTTATCGTCGGTGACGATACCCTGACAAACGATGCTGCCATCAATAGTTCAGTGCAATCTATTTCCAGTTTGTCTCTTGAGCCTATGCACCACGTATCTGATGAGGTTTCTCTCGAGAAGAAGGTCTTGATGGTGCTCCAAGAGATACCTGGGTTGGCTCATGATGAGATGCTGAAAGCGTTCAGTATTCTTATTTATGACAGTGGCCGTAGGTCCAGATCTCTTTTGGAGCTTCCGAACAATTTAAGGAAGGATTGGTTGCTGATAGAGATTAAGTCTAGTGAAGCTTGCTCTACTTGCTCAGCATGCACCAAATACGTGCAACATGTATGATATGTTTCGCTCCAATTATAGTCCTATCACATTACCAACCGACTCATCTTGTCAGGTATGCTAAATTTTCAATTCGTACTTACTGTAGAATGATGAAATAATAGGCACAGGCTAGATTTTCTGCAGTATGAAGATTCTTCAGGATCCATTTGAACGTGTTAAGAGCAGCGTGAAACTGCTTTGGAACATTTCAATTTAAGACATGATTTGGAACAATATTGGCATGTGCCTGCATGGTCTGTTGACCTTCAAAAAAAAAGATTTATACTATTATGTGATCATTTGAACAGTTAAAGTTTAGGATGTAGGTATGCATGTTAATTTAGCATAGGATCAATGCAGTGTCAAATATTTTGTATTCGTTCAACATTGTTTTAGGGTTCATTTCTACAGAAATTATTTGTCAACCCTTGCACATCGTGCCATGCATAAAGATCTGTGCATTGTACATGAGCATGCTTGTGTAATTTGTCGGTCAGTTCAGTATATGATATGCTTATGGTTAGATGAGTGGAAATGCTGGAATCAAGGCCATGGCCAACCTTTTTTCTTTTTTTTTTTCGAAGGAACGACCACGGTCCCCCTTAATTTGGTTGAACGAAAAGACAGAAGTTGTCTCCCACGTTCTTGCAGATCGTCATGTCCTAGGCCGGCTACCATATTTCTCCCTAAATTTTTAAATATGTCTATAATTCAAATTCAAAAATCGGTATACCGTCTGAACCGGTTTTCCAGGTTACCGTGAAATCTGGTCCGGCATTGGAACCCCTGGTGATGAGCTAAAAGGACGTGCCTTGTCTTCCTAGGGTGCACCACTTTACAATTTTGATGATCTAAAATTGAAACATGGAATAACCAAATTTTACAAGTTCAAGTTTGCAAATTCTGGTACCTTTTTTGTCACATCAAAATGGAATAAATTTGTAATTTTCTTCAAAAACAAAAAAGAGGATTGTATTAATCTTGACTTTGACCATCAAGGAAGTTACAACCGGACTAGCAAACTGAGCGTGGCTTAGCTAGTTTGGTTCTTTTATGGTGAACCAACTCACTCAGGCTCAAGTCTTGGACGCTACATACAAATTGTAGGTAAAACGAGCTTTAGGTAGCATACTTGTCCATAGTTTGTCGCTAAAACGAGATTTAGCGATACCTGGTGAGTAGGTAACTTTTACCGACTGATAGTTAATTGAAAATGGTCACGTTTTAAAAATTGGTGTGGGTTGGTAATTCCATGTTGTGGTATAGTGATGGGTGTTGCGTTTAGGCTAATTATTCATTCAGTGGCAGGTCAGACGGCTCAGTCTCTCATTAGAGCTGGTAGGAGTATACGTGTGTACGTCTGTTCATAGAGTTTAGTACCTAGGCACACACATGAGTGTCTATGTCTCTACTCTATTTTGCAAAAAGAAAGAAAGAAAGCTACAACCACAATGACTTTTACTTCCCGTAATGATACAGCTAAATACAACTGCCACTTGAGTCGATCAGCACCACAAAAGCACAAATGCAACATCTCCGCAGTGCAGCCTGTATCTGGTGCGGCTATTTGAGTAAGATTGACTCTGCAAGTTCCATCCACCCAACATGGGCTAATTAAAACTGATCTTACCCAATTGCCAATCCTGCATCTACCGCAACAAGAAGTTAGAGTATGAGAACATCAATTGGCTGCGGCGTTCAACGTTACCGACGCCAAAAGCTCCGGCTAGCTGAGCTTCCAAACGCACTCAAACTGACGGGAGCTGAAGTACCCCCGGCAAAAAAAAAAAAAAAAAAAAAAAAAAAACTGACGTAACATATGCAGCCATGGAAGAGAATAGTAATTGATTATAAATGGGCCAGATGAGCCTTGAAAGGCCCCGGGAATTGGCAACTATCAGAGACAAGGCCCATAAATCCTAGCCGACTACATGGAACAATGCCCGTGATCTGTGATGTGCAATAACAAGGACAGCGGATTTCTCCCGATCGAAACCTACAGGAGCGATCTTTGATGCGCAATAACCCACACAATGACGAAGCGATCTGGATCGTCTCGACGGAAGCAAGCCAAGCAGCGCGCCGCGGCGGCGGCGGCTTACCCTCCCGGGGTACTGCTTGAGCGCTGTTGGGGATCGGTATTTACGATAATAACGACACCCCCTTTCTGCCTTTGGTTTTTGACTGCAGGTAACCTAGCTGCCGACATTTCGAGCTTCGGCCGAAGAATTGGCGGCAGCCCTAGGAGCCGCAATATCGCGTCGTCGGCATTGTTCGACAAGGCGCGACCGCTGGCGATGAATTGGCGGCGACTAGGAATGGCGTCCAAGAATGGCGGCGATCCCAGGAGGAAATAAAGCCCGGCATGACAACGTGTGAGGATCGGGCTGGCGAATGACGTCACCCAGCTAGGGTTTCCGTCGTCAAACGGAAATGTCGTTTGTACCCTTTTTGACAATATTGTACAGAATATTCCGCGAATATGGTGGGTGGCCAAGGGTAATTTGGTCATGTCAGAATAACCCTTGGCCTTCCCTATAAATACCCGCCCCCGAGCTCCGTAGAACGGGACGGGACAGGAGAGATTACATCCTTTGTAATGAAATGCTGTTCCGTTGTCTCTTGAATGTCTTTTGATTGTCCGTGTCGGGATTCTTTGTTGCCACGATGAAGAATTCCCAACATTGGCGCCCACCGTTTGTGTTGCTCGAAAATACCACCTGTGATGCCACAAAGAAAGAAAAAAAACTCCTAGTCCAAAAACCACCATCAGCTCTCACCCGCCGGATTTAGAGGAAAAAATTCTCCCTCCCAACCCGGCATTCTCGGAAGAAGAAATTCGTTGGGCATTCATTCAAGCAAGGCAAATGGCCGACGAGGCCAACCGAATTTCCGGCGCGGCGCAAGCAAGCTTGGCCGCCGGAATTCGGCCAACTGATGAGGCCATCGCCGCCAAAAGCTCTATCAATTTCACTCTCAGTGAAGAAGCAGAAAAGTCGAAGCAAGTAAAAGCCGGCAAGCAATGGGCAGAACCGCCGTCGACAGTCAACCCTGAAGAAAGTGATCCAGAGGAAGATGAAGTTGACAAGCAACTGCGTCAGCTCTCCAACTTGCAACAACTTGGAAAAAGACTCAAGCTAACAAAGGAGAAGATAATCTCTGAAGAAAGGGCTAGAGAGAAAGAAAGGCTCCGATTGCAGATCGAACAAGCAAAGGCGGCAGTCGCCGAACTGCAAAAAGAGCTCGATGAGATGACAAGCGCCACAGGGCAAAATAGCGATGCAAAAAGAGAGCATCACCAAGTGACTCCCGACTTTGAAACAAACATCAATGGCGAAGACCATCATAGGCCTCGGAATACCGCCAGTATGTACCTTTCGTGAGTAAATTCGACAAGAACTCCCCCCTGTCAGAAGGCCTTCAGTTGACCCCATGGCCAGCAAAATACAAGCCTATCTCCTTATCAAAGTACAATGGCTCAACCGACCCAAGGCAATTCTTGATGTCATTTGAAGCCGCAGTAGCGTCTGCCGGAGGAGACGATACCGTATTGGCCAAGACCTTTGTCACCGCAATTGAGCATCAAGCCCTCGAGTGGTACTCTAGGCTGAAGCCTGGATCAATATATTCATGGGAGAACCTAAGGGACAAATTGACGACAAACTTTCAAGGTTTTCACAGAACATCTATAACTGCAGATGAACTCAGAGCATGTGTTCAGCAAGAAAAAGAGCCTCTGCAAGACTATTTTCAGAGATTTGTCAAGCTCAAAGCCCGAACAGATGACATTCCAGATCAAATTGTCATTGATGCCGCAATTGGAGGGTTGCGAGACGGCCCTTGTGCCACTCATTTTTCCATGCACCGCCCTTCAACACTCGAAGAGCTCTTCTCAACGGTAGATCAGTTCTGCAGAGCCGACAATGGCCATAGAAGAAGATTAGAGCAGCAGAGCGCGCTGCGCCAGGCGAAGAAAAACCAATCGAGCCAGAGGCAGCAGGATTGGAATTCGTCTAGGAGAGGTGGCAACAACAATCAGAGCCAGAACTCCAACTTGGTCAATCATATCGACAACCAAGAAGAAAAAGCCGACACAGGAAGTTCTGCCGGCAATTTCCAGCACAGAGGAGGAAGAAACAATCGCTCTCGAGGAAGGGGTCGTGGCAATTCGCACAATTCGCGAAACCAGGAGCCAAAAAAGCCATACTGCCTGTTTCATGGACTTGACAAGGGTCATACCTCCAAAGAATGCCCAGAAACAAAGGATGCCATGGAAAGAATGAAAGCCAAAGAGCAAAGAAGCGAAACACAAAGAAGTGTCAATCACACGGCTGCCGGCAATTCCTGGAACAACTCGCCTTTTGGTGCTTCCTATCCATTCCAATACTTCCAGAATTCTTACAACCCTCACCATCACTTCCAAAGCCCATACCAACCACATCCACCACACTCGCCGCAGATTCAGCATTTGGCGACCTCCCAAACAAGTTCACACGTGCCCCATCCGCAAATTCCTAGAATAACTGCTTCGGAGGAACCGCCTTTACCTCCTCCACCGCCGTTTCCAATACAGTCAAACCAAAACAATTCCTCTCAGAGCCTTCCCACTTATGGAGTCATCCTACCAATCACCGGGGGATCTTCATCCGAGTTTGAAAGTAAGAAGCAAAAGAAAAATTACTTCCGAGCCGTCAATGCGGTGTGTAACGGACCCGTGGTGAAATCACGGTGGTTGCATATCCCAATCATGTTCACGGAAGCCGATCTAAACCTCCGCTGCTACCCTCATACAGATGCCATGGTCATCCAGGCAAACACCTATGGTTGGTCAATCACCAAAATACTTGTTGACAATGGAAGCTCGGCAGACATCCTCTTCAAGAGAACATTTGACCAGCTCAACCTCGATTCATCTCTACTTCAGCCTTCTGAGTATCCCTTGTATGGTTTTGGCGGCAGAGAAGTCCGTGCTCTCGGCAAAATAAGCCTACCAGTATCCTTTGGTACCCTTGACAATGCAAGGACTGAGCACATCACATTTGATGTGGTCGACATGCCTTACCCTTACAACGCAATCTTCGGACGAGGAGTCCTCAATGCATTTGAAGCAGTTTTGCACAGCTCTTACCTCTGTATGAAAATACCGGCACATAAGGAGGTTATTTCGGTCTTTGGCGATCAGCAAGAAGCCAGAAATATTGAAAGGGCGGTAGCCCCCGGCCAGAAGAATGTTCACTTTTTGTATGCTCACCCCAATGTGCACGTCTTGTACCCGGCAGGAAAAAAGCCAGGGAAAGAAGTCCTCCAGTTGGAAAAAGAAATGAACAAGGAAGAACCAGCAATTGCGGCTAACGAGGAAACAAAGAGAGTTCCATTGGACAAGCATGTCTTAGGACAGGAAGTGATAATTGCGGCAGATATGCCGAAGGACACGGAAAAAGCTTTCGTCCAGTTCCTTCGTAAAAACAAGGATGTTTTTGCCTGGTCTGCAAGTGACCTAAAAGGCGTCAGCCGAGACATCATAGAGCACAAGTTGCGAATCGATAAAAACATCAGACCAAAGAAGCAGAAACTCCGAAAAATGTCCGACGACCGGGTCGAAGCAGTCAAGGCTGAGGTACAGAGGTTGCTTGACGCAAATGTTATCAGGGAGGTGAAATATCCAACCTGGTTGGCTAACACTGTACCAGTAAGGAAAAAGAATGGAAAGTGGCGGATGTGCATTGATTTCACTGATCTCAACAAGGCCTGCCCCAAAGATGATTTCCCATTGCCCAGAATTGACAAAATTGTCGACGCAGCGGCGTGCTCAGAACTCCTATCACTGCTGGATTGTTTCTCCGGGTATCACCAAATCTTCATGTACAAAGATGATGAAGAGAAAACAAGTTTCATCACTCCTTTCGGAACTTATTGTTTTGTCAGAATGCCGGAAGGTCTAAAAAATGCGGGACCGACTTTCTGCAGAATGACATCTATCGCCTTTGAGAATCAGTTAGGCAAGAATCTGTCAGCCTATGTCGACGACATAGTGGTAAAAAGCGGCAGGAAAGAAGACCATACTTCTGACTTGGCCGAAACATTTGCAAACCTCAGGAAGGCAAACCTCAAGCTCAACCCTGAAAAATGTGTCTTTGGAATTCGCAAGGGAAAGGTTTTGGGATGCCTTGTGTCAATCAAAGGCATCGAAGCCAATCCTGACAAGATAAGTGCACTGATCAATATGCGAGAGCCCCAATGCCTCAAAGATGTGCAGAAGCTCACCGGTAGAATTGCGGCACTTAATAGATTTATTTCCAGATCAGCCGAAAGAAGCCTTCCTTTCTTCAAAGTCCTCAGAAATGCAAGCAACTTTCAATGGGGCCAAGAGCAGAAAAAAGCTTTCGCAGAATTGAAAGAGTATCTCAAGGAAATGACTGCCTTCGCAAGTCCAAAACAAAATGAAACTCTGTTAATGTATGTATCAGCATCGCATTCAGCAGTGTGCGCCGCACTTGTGCAAGAACAGCAAATTGAGAAGAAGGGCAAAGTGTTGAAAGTTCAAGTGCCAGTATATTATGTGTCTGAAGCGCTCTTAGGATCAAAAAGATTCTATTCCGAACTGGAAAAGATAGCCTACGCAGTCTTAATGGCATCAAGAAAATTGAGGCATTATTTTGAAGCTCACACCATCCGAGTGCTGACAAATCAACCACCGAATGACATGTTCAGAAATAGAGAAGCATCTGGAAGAATCACCAAATGGGCGTCGGAATTATCAGAACACGTTGTTGACTTCGAGTCAAGAAGTGCCGCAAATTCTCAGGTGCTGGCGGATTTTATCGCAGATTGGACAGAGCCTTCATCGTACACCGAAGGTCCAGTCTTCGAAGTCCCATGGGAGATCCATTGTGACGGCGCGTGGTGCCATCTCGGTGCTAGAGCTGCCGCAATTTTGACCTCACCATCTGGTATCAAATTGCGGTACGCAATCAGATTGCAGTTCAATCAGGACACTGACAAATGCACAAACAATGTTGCAGAGTATGAGGGCCTTTTGCTAGCCATAAGAAAGCTAAGAGCATTAGGTGTCAAAAATTTCATTGTCAAGACAGACTCTCAGGTCATTGCCGGGCATGTTGATAAAACTTATAAAGCCAGAGATGAACTATTGGCCAGATATCTAGAACATGTACGCGGTTTGGAAAAGTACTTCAAGGGTTTCACTTGTCAATATATCGACAGAAACCTGAATAGTGAAGCGGATCAGCTAGCAAAAGCGGCAGCCAGAAAAGATCCTTTGCCACCTGACGTCTTTTTTGAAACACTGACTTCGCCCTCCATAAAAGCGGCGGAGAAAGAACCCAAGATGATACATGCCATCTCAAGCGAAGATTGGCGCGCCCCCATTATGGCATATCTCCGAGATTTTTATGAGCCTGAGTCGGAATTAGAGGCCAAGCGCATGAAACAGAGAGCAAGAAACTATGCGTTTGTCGATGAGTTCCTTTACAAATTCGGCACATCCACTCCATTCTTGAGATGCATTGATCTAGAAGAAGGGAAAAAGCTCCTCAGCGAGATCCACGAGGGAATCTGCGGCTCTCACATATCCAGCAGAGCTTTAGTCGGCAAAGCCTTTCGGCAGGGTTTTTATTGGCCCTCCGCACTGCAGGACGCCCAGCACCTTGCCAAAACATGCGAAGCATGCCAGAAATTCTCAAGGAAAATCAACAACCCAGCTCAGCTGACTCAGCTCATCCAGCCAGTGTGGCCACTTCAGCGATGGGGAATTGACATAGTCGGACCCCTACCTACGGCTGCCGGAAATTATACGCATGCCGTTGTCGCTCTCGACTATTTCACCAAATGGATAGAGGCTAAGCCATTGATCAATATCACTGGCCCAGCAATCAAGAAATTTTTCTGGCAGAACATAGTATGTAGATTCGGAGTACCTGCCGAAATTACGGTGGACAATGGAAAACAGTTCGACAATCAAGAAAAGTACTTCAAGGGGCCACACCGTCGATCTTTCTCATGAAATTGAGAAATAGCGGCGTCAGAGAAAAAAGTGCCTCAAGAGGCCATCTCTTCAATTTTTCTCCTAAATTGAGAAAAATAACCACACCGTCGATCTTTCTCATGAAATTGAGAAATAGCGGCGTCAGAGAAAAAAGTGCCTCAAGAGGCCATCTCTTCAATTTTTCTCCTAAATTGAGAAAAATAACCACACCGTCGATCTTTCTCATGAAATTGAGAAATAGCGGCATCAGAGAAAAAAGTGCCTCAAGAGGCCATCTCTTAAATCGTTCTCCTAAATTGAGAGAATTGAGGCACGTTGATAGCCCAAGGGCTCAGTCACACATTTCCTTAAAGGAAAGTGGAGGATATATTTTAACCCCAAAGGGGCTCCGGACAAAATCCGACAAAACAAAAACAGATTATTAACATCGAAGTCTTAAGGGACTAAATATAAACTCCCATCCAAGGACGGGACTCAAGACCATGGAGATAGCATGATCTTGCAAACTCTCAAGCGCCGCCCTTTCAGCAAAAATAGCGACAAACGTTCCATATCCGACAGAATTCGGAGATAACCTAACAATTGCGGCAACCATATCTACCACTCGCAATTTTCACCAAATATAATTGCGCGCGAGCCATCTCGCAATTTTAACGCGCTCCTCATCCCTCGATTGCTAGGGGGAGGGGGGTGACGTTCGTGTCATGCAATCAATCGAGCCACGACGAGCGCCGTATACCAAACAAAAAGCGCAAACGCTTTAAACTTGGATGGGCGTCAAGGACCCATATCGTCAAATGACGTTTTATAAGCTAAAAATAGCGACAACCGATAAACACCCGACAAGTACTAAAGCCAATCAAAAATAGCGGCAACGGGCACTTCTTTCTCAATTTATACGAAAAGAACGCCATATTAATTGGGTGTCGCAATTTTTGCGCGCCCTCCGTCCCTCGATCGCCAGGGGGGGGGGTGACGTTCGTTTTATTCAGACGACCGAGCAACGGCGCGCGCTTCTTACTAAGCGAAAAAAGCAAAGGAAGCTTTAACTAATCGACAGTTATCGTCGAACCCACCTCCGCAAATCAAAAAATACGTCATATCCGGGAGCGCTATCAGTCCTACCCCCAAACTACAAATCAAACTCAACTTCAACTACAAACCCGGGACCGCTTTCAGGGCCCGCTCTATCGTACACACACCTAAAACGATCCAAATAAGGATCAAAGCTAAGATCTTCAATGCTTTCGGTTTTCACGGCCGCCACGGAAGAAGAATGCCGGCGGTGAAAGCATCGAATCAAGCACTCCCGTCCTTGAATGTACTGAGCCATCATTTCCCTCCAGAAATGCCCGAAAGTATCACGCGGATATCGCGAAACATAGCACAAATGTGCTTCGCCAGAAACGCGTAAGCCGTGATGTTCATACTTCAAAGGCGCAATGTTCAACGCGCCGCGAAAACAATCCTGCGCACAAAGCGTACCAGAATGTACATTATTACAGACCAAGTTTGAAACACTCTTTCTCACGCCTAAGAGTCTAAACCTCTTCAATTGGCGGCGCAGCAGCAGCAGCGGCAGTGGCAGCACCAGGACCGGCGGCACCCGTCGTATTTCCCGGTTCGGCCGCTGCAGAAGTCGAAGCAGCCGCGGCAGCCGCGGTAGGTGCAGGAGCTTCAACCGCGGCAGGCGCGTCAGCTTTTGCGGCAGTCTTCTCAGTTCCCGCAACGTCCTCGACGCGAGCAACCTTCGCCGGCGGCGTCTCACTGGCAGGAGTAGCCGCTCGCTTCTTTGACGCCTCTGCCGCAGTTCCGGCGCCAGCCGCCGCCTTCATCTAAAATAAACAAGAGTTTAGCAAATCATTTCTCGCAAAATAAAGAGTCTACGAAAAAAGAGTACTTCACCTCCTCAAGCTTGCTCTTCGCATATTGGCGGCACGCCGCCATCCCGTGCACCCCCCAATACCTTCTCGCAAAGCGTTTCACAGCTAAGCGAACGCCTTTGCTGTCACTCGCCGCGTTTGCTTCATCAAAATTTGAGTCGGGGTAGGTGGTGCGTGCGAGATCGGGAAGTGCTTGCAGCCTTGTTTTTCAAGCAGATCCAGAAGGGCGGAACATGCTGTGCGAGCCGCAAATTGGCCAAACCGCTCAAAGGCCTCAGGAAGGTCGCCAAACTCCCCTTTCAAGAAATTGAAGAACACTTCCGGTGTCAGCGAACCTTCGGTGGCCGGAAGAGGATTAGGCTCACCGCCAATTGTAGCCAGGGCTGATCCAAAAGAAGCGTGTGCACTTCTAGCGCCGCTGGAAAAACTGCGGGCAAAATTGCGAGCAGTTTCTTTGGCACTCTTGGCAGTTGCCTCCGACGCAGTAAGCTTATCTCCCGCATTTTTCAATTCCTGCTTCAAGCGGGCGATCTCATCCTCGTTGCTCTGGATAACTTCCTGGAGCACTCCCAACGCTTCATTTTTCTTTTGAATTTGATCATTGAGATCAGCCTTGATAGCGTCGAAAGACGCGCGTTCATCCTTCAGCGCACGCCGCAGTTCTGATGCATCACCAGATGAAGAGGCGGTTTCTGACCCATAAAAGCGCCGACTCAGAGCGCGAGCCGCCGCAAGAGTCTGCACAAGAGCAGCAAATTCGCGCGTTAGGAGCAAACTCATTCAAAAAATCAATAAAAGGCGGCACAGACATCAGAGCGAAAGTTACCATCGTCGCATTTTTGTCCAAAACCTCAGCGACGGAAGCATTGTCAGTCCTGGTCAAGAAGTCATAAAGTTCTGCAAATTAAACGAAGTCAGATCGTTGTCAATAATTAAATAGAAGAGAAATAGCGGCGAGGTTAAAAAACCTTGAGGATCAACCGCCTTTGTCATCTCAACAAAAGCGGCCAAGGGCGAACCACCGGCCTCGCCTTCTCGCATCCCCGCGCCAGGAGATTTTTCACCTGCGTCAGAGGAGCTAGTCTCAGAACTGCTAGACGTACTCCCGTCAACTGATGAACTAGAAATATTGTCATCAATCCCAGTCAAAGGAGAAAAAGTTGCCGCAGTTTCTTTCTTGTACAAGAAAAGGTTGGCACCTTCTTCAGAGCCACTCATTCCCGCAAATGCGGCATCTAGCTCATGACCAAGCTCGGCACGCGAATCCACGGGGTCGTCCAGCAACTCAAGTTCTTCATCATCCGATAAAGCCGGAAGAAGTGGTTTCCGCTTCATTGGCGTAGCAGTCGCAGTAGCGTCCTGTGGCAAATCAAATCCGCCAGAGGGAGCCGCAGTGCTATCAACTTCAACTTCTAGAAATAGCGAATGCCGCTCTTGTGTATTCCCCGAGTCACGCTCTTCAGGCTCGTCTTCGAGAAATTCATCATCAGAATCGCCAATGGCTGAAGCTAGTAATTTCCGGCGTCGTTTGCACTCTTCCCGCACTGATACCTCTTCAGCAAAATCAGCGGCACCCGCCGCACTAGAACCAGTTTCCATCTGCTCAGCAGCTCGGCCTTGTTCTATGTCTTCTCGCCGCCGTTTTACAGCGGCACCGGCTTGCTGCGCAACAGCAGCTCGAGAAGCAGGCATCTTCCGCAAGCTCTGGCGTTTAGCTTTCTCTGCAGCTTTCGAAGTCCCAGCTGGTGCCTTCATTGTCCCGGCGGCCTTCCCGGGCGCCGAAGATTTTTTGGCGGCACCCTTGGACGAGGAACCAGCCATTTTCTCTGGGGCTGCCGCAGATCTCTCGACAGTAGCCGCGGCTGAAGGGCCGACTACAGCTGTTGGGGCTGGCGCATCAGGTATATAATAATGGGCGTAAGCAGCTTCCCAGCCGCGTTTCTCAACGAATGTCGCTCCAAAAACAAGCTCGCCTTTCTTCCGCCGCCCTTTCTTGACGGACATCACAGCTCGACGACCGTATTTCACTTGCATCTCATCAAAAATACGATTCACACGCTGAGGGAAAATCAGCATGGTCTCGCACTCTTGCTTTTCCAGCATGGTATAAGGTCCGCAAATAACTGCGGCAGTCAGCTCAACGTAGCGAACAAAATCCTTATCTGATAACTCTTCAGGTTTCTTCACTCCAAAAGATGGCACCTGGTAGTTAAGGTTTAGCTTCGAAATCCGCTTATTCTTCATCCTCAGCGGACTCCAACCTTTCCGAATGGGCCAAATGCGGCAGGCCACGAACTCCTCCACCAAATCTCTAGCGCTGCTCATCTTGACCGCGGTCTCAAAGGCATTGCAGCACTTCGTAAAACCTTCTGATTCCACGAATTCCGGCGACAGCACCGGCCGTAGGGCACAAGAGCGACTGAATAGAGGAAAGTGCGAGCTACCGTCGTCTTTCTTCTCCTCGGGAACCTCTGCATAAAACCAATGGTTCCGCCAATCCCCAGGCCATTTATTCCGGCGACCACCAACAAGCTCAACATTTTCGTACTTAGATTTCTTCACGAAAGTGCGGGGCTGAAAGCTGCAACAGCCATACTAGGGACAATACTGCACCCCATCGAAGCTCACGGGTTTCACATCTTGCCTCAGATCGTAATAGCGGCAGAAAGCATTAGAGTGTAGAGCCGAGCCATAACTGCGGACAGCCCATATAAACTTCGACACCGTCGCGACGGCGTTGGGAGTCAAGTGGTGCAGATCCAGCCCATACCTGTCCAGTACACGGACTAGAAAGCCAAAACACGGCAGCCTAAGGCCAGCTTCATAGAAGTCACGATAAACTATAGCCTCATTGTTCTCGGGCCGAGGAATCTGCTCTCCGCCAGGAGCACGAGCCTTTCCGGATTCAAAATACCCCAGGGCAACAAACCTTTCGATATCAGCGGGGGTGACCTTAGATGGCCCAAACCGGAAAGTTTGCTCTATGCCGCGGGAGTCCTCCCCTACCAACTCGCTAGGAGAGGCCGGCACCCAAGAAAGGTCTTCACCTTCATCGTCGACATTAGCAGTTGCTTCCTTCCCCTTAGAGCCAGTATCTACTGAGCCTCTCGCTCTTTTGGCTGCAGACCCAGCAAGAGCAGACTCACGATATGCAAGAAAAAACACGACTCAAAATCCTTACCTAAAAAAGCGGCAGATTTAGTACCTCCGCTGGCGCCAGAAACTCCGGCAGCCTTGGAGGCAGCTGTCGCCAAAACCTCCAGATCCGCGGCGGGATTTTGCTCCTCTTCGGAACCCTTGGGAGTCGCGGCAACATCAGAGTCAACCTCAACCGGTTTCCTCGCTCCGCCAAGGCCGGCGTCTCCCTCAACATCAGCGACAGGCGAGTCGGCTAGGAACTCCTCGTCGGATTCCTCAACGCGAATAGCGGTTTGCTTAACGCGAGCCATCTAAAAGGAAAAGCATGACGTTATAAACAACCACAAAAAGAAAATCACATATCAGGAAGCTCGTAAACGAACTCACCTTTTAGCAAGGAAATGGCGACAAACGAAATCGTCGACCGCTACTGCGTGACACAAACTCCGGAAGCAGGAAAAGGCGGCGCCAAATTTTCAAAAGAAAATGCGGCAGCAATTCTACGCAATCAACGAAAGCACGGGGCTCTCCGGCCCCCTCCCCCCGTATATATAGGCCTCGCCGCCGCATTTACGGCGTCGTCTCGATTCTCGTAAAAAATAATAAAAGCGTCGCCTCGATTTCCGGGAAACCTCGGAAGGGGGGTGACGTTGGGGGTGACGTTCGTAAAATTCCTATCCTGTGTCGCGGTTTCTGCCCGCCGAAGTTGGACCTCAATCGCGAGGGGCTACTGTTGGGGATCGTATTTACGATAATAACGACACCCCCTTTCTGCCTTTGGTTTTTGACTGCAGGTAACCTAGCTGCCGACATTTCGAGCTTCGGCCGAAGAATTGGCGGCAGCCCTAGGAGCCGCAATATCGCGTCGTCGGCATTGTTCGACAAGGCGCGACCGCTGGCGATGAATTGGCGGCGACTAGGAATGGCGTCCAAGAATGGCGGCGATCCCAGGAGGAAATAAAGCCCGGCATGACAACGTGTGAGGATCGGGCTGGCGAATGACGTCACCCAGCTAGGGTTTCCGTCGTCAAACGGAAATGTCGTTTGTACCCTTTTTGACAATATTGTACAGAATATTCCGCGAATATGGTGGGTGGCCAAGGGTAATTTGGTCATGTCAGAATAACCCTTGGCCTTCCCTATAAATACCCGCCCCCGAGCTCCGTAGAACGGGACGGGACAGGAGAGATTACATCCTTTGTAATGAAATGCTGTTCCGTTGTCTCTTGAATGTCTTTTGATTGTCCGTGTCGGGATTCTTTGTTGCCACGATGAAGAATTCCCAACAAGCGCTACTGCACCGAGGAGGTCCATGGCTCCGCTTCCTCCGTCGCCGACACCAAGACACGTGCGGCCGGCAGCACCGCCGCCGGCAGCCCCATCTTCGTCGCGCTCAGAACCGCAGCGCCGCCAGAGTCGTCGCGCGTGTGCGTCCAAGTCCAACTCCCCAATGGCGTCAAGCTGTCAAGTCCTACCATCGTGGCAGCCCACGGCGACTCCGCGCTGATCCATGTTGCTTTCGAGGCAGGTTGGCCGGGCGACAAGATAGACTACTTTGTCTACAGCGCCGGCGACGCAGCCGCCGATCCCCCACGGCCGCCGTCGCTGCACCTGCTCCCTCCTTGCACCCAGCAACGATTTCTGAATAGCGAAGACACCGGCCTCCTGCGCCGCGGCGAGGACGAGCTCGTCGTGGCGGACCTCAACATTGTGCCGGCAAACAAGGGCACGTCGTCGCAGATGGTGCCGGAGCTCCACCTGTTGCGATCAGGCAAGTGGAGCATCAGGCGGCCGCCCGTCATCAGCAACGGCGACGGTACAGAACTGGATCTGCCGCTCTCGTGGACCTCGTGGTACACCCGCACCGCCCTCCCCGTCGGGGACCGCCTGCTGTGCTGGTCTGACAAGTTGCACGGCGTCATCTTCTCGGACGTGTTGGACGAGAACCCCACGCTGCAGTACGTGCCGTTCCCCATTGAGTCCCCTTACGGCATCCAAGTGTGCGTCACCACCGCTGCTGCCGGCGGCGACACGCTGAAGCTGGTCGCCATGTTCCCGCGCTGCTGCTGTGGCGACGAGGGAGCTAGCCAGTGCCCACGTTCGCTCCACGCCTACACTGTCAAAACATGGATGCTAAGGATGGACGACATGGCCTGGGTTATGGACGGCATGGTAAACTCCACCGAGATTTGGGCCCTCGACGCCTACAAGGGCTTCCCCCGCGTCGGGCTAGTCGACCCCGTCGTGAGCTTGGATGACCCCAATACCATCACTTTCGCGTTGTGCGAAGATTACCATGTAAAACACGGTGGCGACAGCACGGTGTGGCTGCTCATGGTCGACACTAGGACAAAGACGATATCGTCGGTCTTCCGCTGCCCCCCTGAACGACAGTACATTCGTTTTAATTATCCAGTTCCCAGTAGGGTCTCGAGCTACCTGAATTCTTCTTATCCAAGTCAAGGAAATGGTGGTACGTCGTCTCCGAGCAAAATTGATGGGGATACAACGGCTGCAGCCGCGCCTATCGACAAGCCACTGACAAACGACGCTGCCATCAATAGTTCAGTGCAATCTTTTTCCAACTTGTCTCTTGAGCCTATGCACCACGTATCTGATGAGGTTTCTCTCGAGAAGAAGGTCTTGATGGTGCTTCAAGATATACCTGGCTTGGCTCGTGATGAGATGCTGAAAGCGTTCAGTATTCTTATCTATGACAGTGGCCGTAGGTTCAGATCTCTTTTGGAGCTTCCGAATAATTTAAGGAAGGATTGGTTGCTGATAGAGATTAAGGCTAGTGAAGCTTGCTCTACTTGCTCGGCATGCACCAAAGACGTGCAACATGCTTGATATGTTTCTCTCCAGTTATAGTCTTATTACATTACCAACCGAATCATCTTGTCAGGTATTTTCTAGATTTTCAATTCGCACTATTACTTTAGAAAGGAGTAAAGGCAAATATGAGCTAGATTGCACAGGTCTTTGTAGATTTTTCTGCTGTATGAAGCTTCTTCGGAATCTATCTTGTGAGCTGCAGCGTGAATCTAACTTATAAGACGTAGAATGCAATACCATCTGTGGCTGGTATCAATTGATTATGGCCTGTTTAACCTGTCTTGCTTGCATGATCATTAGGATGTAGGCACGTGAACATATGCACCGTGCAGTGTCAACTTATTTGCGTTTGTTCCATCAACATTGGTTGTTTTTTCTCTCTTTGTGGATAACATTGGTTGTATTAAAAGACTGCATTTTCACTGAAAAAGTTTATCGACTCCTGGACCTTGCAACGAGAGAGAGAGATATATTTTTTTTTTGAGCTAAGCAACGAGAGAGAGATGAGTGCTGGTTTCTAAAGATTTGTGGAAAACTCACGCGAAACGAGTCTTGTGGGCCTATTTGATCGGACGGCCAGGGCCCTATTGGAAGCCCATGTGGACCCAGTCTCATTCTAGTCTAGTATACAATAGACGTGCAAACGCATCCCCAACAGTCGCGCCGTCATCCCCGTGCCGTAGGTAGTTCGCCGTCGCGTCCATGGCGGACGCGATCCACAACGTTAGCCTCTGCCCTTGCCACTGTCAACAACGACAGCGAGAGGTCGATGGCCGCAACCCTCGTCGCCATTGATCCCAGTGCCGCCGTGGAACACAGCATCTCCGCGGGCGGCGAAGACGACCCAGCAGACGCCGGTGTCGATGACGAAGCCTGCTCCGATCATCCGATGCTAGGGCTGGCACCAAGATCAAGGGCTCGAATCCCCAAATCCCTGGCATCTTCTCCAAGGTGGCCTTCTCCCTGTTCACCGCGCTGGCGATGTGGCTCGCCGCCGACCGGCCGGAGCGCGCCGTGTGGACTTTCTCGGTGATCGCCTGCTCCTACTTCGCGCCGGAGCCGTGGGCGGCTGGAGGGCGGGGTAGGCGGCGGGGGCGTCACGTCGCGACGGGTTAGCGTGGGCTGCGGCTGGTGCGGGCGGCGCAGTGCCGCCGGCCGCCGGAGGTGGTGGCGGGCGGGGTAGGGGTCGGCGCGGCGGCGGCGACGGCGCCGGGGACGGCGACGGAGGCCGCGGGGGCGGCGGCCGGCAACGAAGAAGAAGTTGATGACCGGCGGTCGGAAACGTGGCGATCGACGGCGGGGGACGCACGCTTAGTTATTGCGCTTACGGACGCCCAATATCGGCCCCCTATTGATTTGATCCACAAACACGATTTGTTTGTTCCAGCAACACGATTGAATTGTTCCAGAAGTATAACCTAAATGTTCCAGAACAAATGAAACTTTAGCCTAGAACAATTGTTCCAGAACAAATGAAACTCTAAGCCTAGGTAGAACATATTGTTCCGGAACAAATTGTTTCACAACAAATTTGTTCCAATTGTATGAGAACAATTGTTCCAGCGAATTGTTCCAATTGTTCCGGAACAAATTGGGGGAAGTCGCCTTCTCCGGCCAAGGGCGGCTCTCCTGCGGCGGGCTACCAATGGCCATGGCGAGCGGCGGCGGCAGGCCGCGGGTTGGGGCGCCGCGAGGAGCCGCCAATCATCCGGCAGAGATCCATCCGCGGAAATGCAACTGAAGGCGAGCTCGCCGGAGGGGCACGGGCCATCTCAGGATCTCGCCGCCGCGGCTGCCGTCGCCATGGTGCTCGGCAACGACGACCTCCTCATCGACGTCCTCCTCCGCCTCGACTTCCCCACCTGGCTCGTCCGCGCCGCGGCAGTATGCGCCGCGATGGGCTCCCGCGAGGAGCAGCGGCGGCTGGGCAGAGGCGGCGCGGGGAGGCAGGGCTGTGGCGTGCAGGCGGAGGAGAGGCGGCGCGGGGAGAGGCCGCGCGCGGCTGCCGGGCAGAGGAGAGTGCGCGCGAGGAAGAAGAGCTGCAGCGGCCGGGGTGCGCGAGCCTCGTCTCCGGCTTGCGTACGCGCGCCGGATGATTGGCCGGGGAGAGAGAGAGAGAGAGAAGTATGGGCCAATTTGATTTAACAGCCTGGGCATATTTGGAAGCGCATGTTGGCCCATTCTCGTTGTAGCCTGCACTAGGAAAAAACATGGGTGGTTCTCAAAAAAAAAAAAAGGAAAAAACATAGGCAAACAAATGTCAACTGCCACCCGCTTTCGCCGTCTTCCCCGTTCCGCCGTCGGTAGTTCGCCGTCGCGTCCATGGCAGATGCGATCTTTAACCCTCCTCACAACATAGGCCTCTTCCGAATGTCGACAACGATGGCTGTTGTGGGAAACGTCGCGAGGAGCTCATGCATGTGTGTAGAAGATGATGCCCGCTACTATACCCTTCTCTCGGTCTCTCCATTGATCCATCAGGCGCCGCGACAGAAAACCGTACCGACGCCTGCTGACAGACGTGCGCCGTCGTTGACGACGGAGACTAAACTTCTGCATGCTGGCATCGCGGACGTGGCCGTCAGCCTCTACAAGAAGCTCGAACCCTGCACGCGCGGAGTTCATATGCATGCTCATCACGCTGCTAGCTAGCTCCGTGGATCTCCGCTGACTAACCACTGCACGTCGTATTATAGTCTCCAAGAAATTTGTCACCGGGTGTCATGCATGCCAATCGCATCAACATGCTGCACATATGATTTCAACGACCAATCTAAACATAGAAGCAGTTACTCAACCATTACCATTCCGGAGTTTGCTCAGAGAGATTGAGTGAAACTACTACTGCTGGTGCGTATTATCACAGCCACACCACACATCACAGGCAGCAAAGTTTCAACTAAGCAAGATATATAGCATTCACCTCTTGCAATCATGCCAAAACGGCACCAACATGCCAACCAGAGATTGCAACAGAACAGTATTGGCCAACACATTTGCTACTCAAGTTCACATCAAGTACGTACTAATAAAGTCTAAAAAAAATTTATTTCCTGTGTCCAGAAGTGTGCACCACAGAGGGAGATTAGGTAAGCAGCATGCATGAAACTGTGCGACGCCAACCTGCGCACGACAAAACAAGAATATGCCATTGCGTCAAAGATCACGTGAGATGACAATAATGCTTGGCATATGTATGCAATTAGTAAGTACAGTACAGACTATGGAGATGAACTGCACTGCCTACGTACCATTTTTCTTTTGTTCTCTGATATAAGTTGATGATGGTTCAAACGTTCTGTCCGCAGACCATCTGCTTGCAGTCCTCAAATTGTGCTGTCCACCACTCGTGGCAGTGTTCTGTGAATTTCTTCACAGGTTTGGCAAACCTCTTAGGACCAATAAATCGGACCACAAGCTGCAGAATTCCTCCCACAATGTTAATCATTGTAAGCACCTGAAATAACAATCCATGTTTGTACTACATTTAATACATCGTATCCAGAAGCTTAAGATGACAATCAGAAAGGACATTTGATGATCAAAAGTAAGTGTGATTACCATGATTTGCTTCTCCAACTCACTGGCCCAATAATCCTCTTCAATCATATGAGACAAGTCAGTTGAACAAACCACAATACTTACTGTGGTTGCAGAAATCTTCAGCCAAAGTACTGGTACCGGCAATAACACAATGAAATATAAACATTTAGTCCGGAGTGAGTAATAATGACATTATAAAATCAAGCTAATTACTAAAAATGCCGCATTGCATTATTTCTAAAAAGGAACAGTATACAAAGTTTACGTACCACCCGAGTTGCAGCTGGCCATGCAACTTGAAAAACCTCAGCAATAACTGCGCTTGCATACCACAAAGAAGCTTTCCCTATATGCCCTTCCTCAATTCTGATACCCATTTCCATCCACATGAATGTCAGAAGAACAACAAGTGCGAATGAGCCGAACAAAGTGCAATACTGCATACACGTAAAGTGTGTCAGCAGCATTTAAATTGAAGCAAGCCATAGTAAATTTACTGGAATTATGCATACCCAACGTCTGGCCCTTTTGGTGCCACCACTTAAGCTGTGGTACATGGCAAACATGCAGATGGACATGAAATTCAAGGCGAGGCCCAGTGTGTGATGTATGATAGACGCAATAGCACCAGCTTTCCTTTGACCAAAGATGTGATACCATAGGATGACTAAAGTGACCCAACTGTCAGCAACGAGAACTTCTGGGCCAAAGCAGTCATAGAAAACTTTCTTCCAGTCCTTAGTAATCAGAAAACTCACTCTGAAAAATGAAAACAGTACAAATAATAAACCATGTGTATTTATGCTGCGACTTCTTGATGCATTTCAATGTAATCACCAGCAGCACACTATAGCCACTACCAGCTTGCTCACTTTAGCAGCAACACAATTACACGCCAGCTATAACTATATGGGATCTCTACTCAATTTAGAATTAGAAAGCGCACCGGCCTACGAAATTCCATGCAAGAAGGCAGTCAGCCAACTTAATGTTATGTATGCGGATTACCACATCCAAACTTACTTGGTCGTTCTCAGAGGAATACTCAGTCCCTAATTAATGAACTTGTACTATCATTTGATTATAAGAAAAGTAAAAAATTAATATCAAATATAGGAATTGAATCCACAGGTTATCAATATGATGGAAGATCAATTGGGAAGCTACTAATTGCACATAACAAATGAGTCATATACAAGAATCGAACTGATCATGCCAACTGCAACCAATTATTAAGCATCGTTTTTCCATATAATGGAAAAATAACATACAAGACAAGGAAAAATCATAAAAAAGCTTTCTTATAGTCCTTGGGAACCAAAAAAACTCACTCTGAAAAATGCAAACAGTACAAATAGAAAAGAGCGTGTAAGTTTTCATATCAAATGCAACCAAACATGTCAAGTATCAGGTGCATATCAACATTTTCAGCTCCATACATCAAGTAAAATGGAAAGAAGCAAAGTCCCATATTTGGAATATCTTTGCATTGTTAAACTTAATTATTGAATTTTGAGATAAAAAAAATGGACATGTGATCAACTTTATGGCTAGCTAAGTGTTTGTTCTGTTGCATGCCACCCTTTGCCACATATAGGTTTTAAATTTTTGCACATTGGTGGCATGCATGTGTTCATTTTGTAGCCTCCTGGTTTATGGCATACGCCGATTTCGTAGCCATACACCACAATCTCTATATAACATCATAGCCTTAATTTTTACCCTAAAGTTTTACCTAATTCTGTTCGGGTTGCCCATTTGCTTATAAAAAGTATCATTAACATCAATGTAGTATCCAGAAATATGCAAATTTGAAAGAATCGTCATGTGATCTATCAAAAGTACTGATCTGTGAAACGGTGATCTCTCCTCTCTTTTTTATTGTTCTGTCAAGGAGAGACCAACTTGCGAAGGAGGAAATTAAATGCATCAAGAAATCGCAGCATAGATACAAAAAGGTTGACACTGTATAGTCATCAGCAGCACACACTATAACCACTACCAGCTTCCTCACTTTAGCAGCATCACAGTTACACTCCAGCTATAACTATATGGGATCTCTACTTAATTTAGAATTAGACGCACAACAGCCTACAAAATTCCATGCAATCAAGGCAGTCAGCCAACTTCATGTTATGTATGCGGATTACCACATTCAAACTTACTTGGTTGTTCTCAGCGAAATACTCAATTCCTAATTAATGAACTTGTACTATCATTTGAATAATATAAGAAAAGTACAAAATTAGTAACGAATATATGAATTGAATCCATCGATATCATGGAAAATTAATTGGGAAACTACTAATTGAGCAGAACAAATGGGTCACATTTATCAAGAATCGAATTAATGATACCAACTTCAACCAGTTATTGAGCATCGCATTTTTCATAAAATGGAAAAACTCACGAGACAAGGAAACAATGTCTTTTTTGCCCCCGAGAAAATCCAAAAGAAGTACTCACGCTGGGAAGAGATGGTAAAGGACACCAAGCCAGTAGACCAGAAATCTGAGGCTGACAGCAGGGGCCATCTCTGCATGAAACGGGGACGGCGCCGGTGCCCTTGACATCATGTGCCGCGTGGGTAGGTCGCGAGGTATGGGAGAGCGAGGGATTCGTGAAGAGTACAGGAGGGGGCTAGGGAACGGGGAGGATGTGATGGGACGACGGAGGAGGAAGAGGATGTGACGGACGGGTGGTAGAGATCAGGCCACGAGCGGAAGCAAGCGTAGATGGTCGACGGAAAGGAGGGTGGAGTGGGGAGACGGCGGCAGCTTGGGCAGTGGAGGCGGCGGCGCCATGGATCGACGAAATTGGAGAGGGAGGTGAAGGTGGTGAGGAGGAGGGCAGGTGAGTGGGAGAGAGAAATGGGGTAGGGTTTAGGCGTTGGTGGGGAAAGCAAGCGAGCGACTGGTTTTTTACCTTGTCTTGACCGGGCAGGTGTGGGTGGGTCCAGCAAGGCACCGAGAGAGCCGGCCGGCGTCTGAATTAATCTTGATCCGTGTGACCGTGTGCCTGCAGCATGAACGAATGAAGAAGGTGTTGCCTGCTACACTAGCTTGCTGCTAGCTCCTCCCTTTTCAAATCACTTGGTGTTTCCGTGTCGCCTGATCACACGGCTCACCATTGATTGTGTCAATTAAATTGGTTTTTGTATGTCCTGACTTTACCCTTTTGTACTACTGGAAATTCGCACTATTGTTACAGCAGCGCATCATGAAAACCGCAGTTACTTTAAATGAAGGCGCATGGTACGTATGTCTTGACAGAGTTAAGGGAATATGGGGAGTGAGATCAACTTTACTCATTATTAGCAAGAAGAGAATGGCATAAACACAGAGGAACAAAACAAGCCATGCCATTCCAAGCTATACCTTATTTATCGATATCGTTCCGGTACGGGCCGGTATGTACCATACATACCAGTACTTGCCCTCTAGTACACAAGAGGATCTATCTAATACCGGCTAAAATACCTGTCAATACCGCTCGTGACCGGCCGAGATGCCCGACAATACCGCTCTAGATTCAAGGTAATATGTAATTTGAACAAGCATGATCCCATTATCTATTATATATATAATTGACGACGAAAAGAAGCCACCACGTTCGCTCTAAAATACTAG
The DNA here is from genome assembly GCA_012490785.1 of Eragrostis nindensis. Lineage (NCBI taxonomy): Eukaryota > Viridiplantae > Streptophyta > Magnoliopsida > Poales > Poaceae > Eragrostis > Eragrostis nindensis. The sequence continues at coordinate 106,552 of JAAXCT010001751.1, forward strand.
AAATTCCCACGTTAATCTGAGAAAATAAGAAGAGAAAATTACCCACCACTGCATTATAAAAAAATAGTCACAAAACCCCCTAAAAATATTTATAAAATAGCTAAATTCAAAATAATAAAAAATAGCCAAAAATACCACTCGCACCTATTTCTAAATTACCCACCATACCATTATGAGTCAAAAATAGCTAAATTTGGAATAATAAAAAATAACCAAAAAATACCCTTTACACCTATTTTAAATTACCCGCCATGCCGTTATAAGTCAAAAAAATAAACTCGGGTTACAAAAATTAGCTAAAAATAAACCTAATTCTTATTTTTATTTACCCACAGTAACATTTTGAGCTCAAAACAGCTAAATCTAAAATATTCAATATACACTTAATTCCTATTTCTAAATACACTGTTATAAAAATACATCATCACATGTCTAGCTAGAATGGCATATTTATTCCTATTTCACCAAAAGATTTATTTGTAGAATGACACATTCTGTTTTTCTATTATGAGATATGTTAGTTGTTTAGCATGGCACGTTTGAACCGACCGCACTTCTAAAACACAATCAAATATATTGTTAGATAAATGTTGACTCACCCGTTTGAACCGACCGCACTTCTAAAACACAATCAAATATATTGTTAGATAAATGTTGACTCACCCGGTACCGAAACATACTATCTCAACACCCAAAACGGTATGACCATATTAAAAAGTAGAGCTATATACCGTGTCGACCTACTTATCCATATACCGCAGTAACTTTGACCCACGCATTCTCTCATTTACTTTGATCGGCACGTCCAAGTCCAAGATCCCCTGTCCCAACGGCACAAACCCACACACAATGTCACAAGGGGTACTCTACGCGGTAGCAGGTAGCCCCGCAGGGATGGGCGTGCCCGGAACCACGGGACGCCGGCCGATCGCGCGGCAAGGGAAGGCACACCACGAACCCATGGATCCTTCGCCGGCGCCGTGCCGGTCCCCGCGCGGCGCGGTACACCACCGGCCGGCTGCTCTCTCGTTCGGCTTTTTCAGTACTGGCTGCCTGGGGCTAGGTGGCCTTTCCAGAGGGTCACCAAGAAATGGAAACGGACACCGGTTGAACAGGAGCCTGCCGCCAGCTTCCCATGCCACTTTCGACCTTCTCATGTATTCGAGTCCCATGCCTGCCTGCCCATGCCCCGCCAAGCTGCTGGGTAGCCTGCAACACTAGCTAGCTTGCTGCTAGCTCCTCCCTTTTCAAATTACTTGGAGTTTTAGGTTTGTTAAGTCACTTTTGTTTTTCTATCCTTGAACATCCATTTTCAAGATATTGGCGTACATTAATAGCACGACTTGTATGTGTTAGATTCATGGTGAGCAAAAGGTTTCATGATGCCCAATTCATATGTTATTAAACTACGCCAGCTGTACAAATCATGGGTCAAAGGTAGAAAAGTTGATCTCGAAAAATTATGGTCGTAATTCATCTATAGTTACTCCCTCTGTTCACAATACTTGTTATTATAGCATTCAAAAGTTTTTTACTTGTCATGTCCAGGCCAATGCGAACTTCCGTCCATACCCCTAATCTCAAGGCCATCACCCCATTCTCCGTCTGGCCGACTTACCCCCTCAACCCCCCCCCCCCCCCCCCCCCATCCTTCCCACTAGCCTCGGCCTCACAATTACGACTCCTCGGCAACAAGCAAGAAGGGCTCGTGTTGTGAAGCTCTCGAGCACACAAGCGGCTTGCTTTCGAACGCCATCGTCAGGCAGGCTTGCCCTTGTGCAGAAGAAATGGCGTCCACCTGTCGGTGAACAGTTCCAAATTAGCCGGACAGTCGAGCTTGGTTGCTGAATCTGGTAGGTCGAGCTAGAATGTCCCACTAACATGTCACCACCGATGTGGCGAGGAACCATGGGAGTTGTTCGACGAGCAACGCGCATGAGTTCCTATACCGCACTCCGTGCCCCGAGTGCAGTTAGGAATTCATGCACGTCTCACAACCAGAAGACGCTACACGGGCTGCTGCAGCGTGGTGTTGGGGACGCCATAGAAACTCAAGCGATTGAAACTTATCCCTCGTCCAACGACTGCCCTTGTCCATCCAGATCGTACCTCAGGCCCAGCCCGAGCCCGAGCCCGGATGGGCCCAGCCTTCCACAGGATGGGGAAAGCTTCCCGTGTCTCCACTCCACCACCTGCTCCTTTCATTCCGAAACCCTACCTCGCCCAGCCGCCGCCCTTACTTCCCCCCTCCATGACTAACGGCAACATCGCATCTGCTGCTCCCGCTACAGAAACCCAGGTCGGCATGAGCCCTGCTGAGAACGGCGATCCCTCCGCTGCGGAGAAAGCCGCCGACGGCAAGGACGGGGGCCTCGAGGACGACACCCTTGCCACCGATGTCCTCTCCTCTGACGCCGACGGCAAGATCCAAGATCCCGCCGGCCGCGCGGGCGACAACTCTGGGGGATCGAAGCCCCGGGCTCGCGACACCTTCTTCGAGATGCTCGCCCCTGCTCGCGACGTCTTCTTCGAGATCCTCACCCTGCTCGCGCCGCCTTCTTCAAGATCCTCACCCCTGCTCGCGCCGCCTTCGCTCTCTTCACCGCGCTGGCGCTGTGGCTCGCGGCCGACCGGCCGGAGCGCGCCGTGTGGACATTCTCGGTGATCGCCTGCTGCTACCTCGCGCTGTGGACCATTTCCCTCACGGCGGCGGTCCCTGTCCGCACCGTCCTGGTCTCCGTCTCCTACATCGCGCTGGCCGCCGCCACCGTCGCCCACGCCAGCTCCGCCGCCGGCATCTTCGTCATTCTCCTCGACACGGTCTACACCGCGGGCTGCTGGGGTACGCGCTCGCCGATTACCGGCAGCGCAAGGGCACCGAGCGCTCCGCCGAGGCCATCCCCGCTCTCCGCGGCGAAAGGGAGCTCGAGTACGCCAGGGACGCGTCCACCACGTTCGCCTTCTACTCCGCCATCGCCTCGCTGGCGTGCGCCGCGGGCGCGGCGTGGCTGGTCCTCCGCTACACCGACGACACCTACTTCCTCGTCGTCGGCCTGTCGCTTCTGCTCCACATCCCCATGTTCTGCTGGACGTGTCTCGTGACGTTCGGCATGCTGCGCCTCGCCCTCGTCTCTTCCGATCTGATGGTTTTCATGTACTGGTTGAGCATCATCCTCTTCTTGCCCGACTTTCTCCTCACCTACTTGTTTGGCAACACCATAGGGATGCTGGTGCACCCGATTGGTGTGATGGCTCTTACTGGAATTCTTGGCTACAGTCTGGGCGTGTACGACCGCTACAAGCATATGAAGAACAACACCCTCGAGGGCAAGAAAACTGACTAGTTACCCTTAGTGTCTTCAATCTTTTTGGGCAACGATTTGGTATGTTTGCATGCTTAATTTGAGCAATTACCGAAATTACCACTTGTTGTACTTATATATATATATATATATATATATATATATATATATATATATTGTGATGGATGTTTTCTTGTTTACATCACAAAACTGCTTGTTGGCTGTTGAGACAATCCAATTGCCTGTCCTCTCTAAATATACTCTTGTTAGTGTGTTTTCAACAATGAAGATGCTAGATTTGTGGAACTGGGCAATAATGTTTAGCTAAAATGCTGTCAGTTTTATGCGCAAGCTTTCTACAAAATATGTGGTTGTTGTGTTATGTTGGTTTATCCACAAGGGGTCACAAATTTGTGCTAAATCACAACTATTGTTTGTTGATCGGTAATGCTATGGAAAAGTCACATCTAGCTGTAGGAAGGGTATTGAGGTGTTTATCAGATCGAAGCTGTCCAACATAGCTGCAAATGTATGCTAGCTTTAAAATTACAACTTACTGAATTTTGGATAGTACTGTGGCATTTTGGAAGTAAAGATCCTTTTTTTTTTTAATTTAGCCATGACTGATCTGTATAGTAACTTGTACTACCATAGTCGTGATTTCCTAGCCAGATAATAGCATAATTTGTCACCTCTTTCAAATTAGCAAGCCAGATAATGGTTTTTTAACAAGCATGGATGCATGTTAAGAATACAGAGATAAGTAAAGTACGTTTAGAAAATGCGTATTATCAATGTTGTAACACACATCATTTAGTCTAGACTTGGGATGACAACTCAGTAAACTTTTGATGTGCACCAACATACAGACTTAGTGATATAATAATGCTGTTTGCAACATCCAATAGAGTTAAGACATTGATATTTTTAAGTTGCGGCAATGCAACTATTTTTTGAAATTATCTGTTGATGTTTATCCTATTTGTCATAATTATCTGTTGATGTTTTTCCTATTAGCGAAGCTGGACAAATATTTTGAACATATGATCATTTTTGCCATAATCAGCTAGTAGTTGTTGTTCACTATCTGCAGCCAACCTTAACTATTGTTGACTAATATACAGTGTAATCATCGACTCTATATATAACAGTTGAGGTTCACATACAAGCACCAATAGCTAAGGATCATTACCACATTGTCTTCGCTAGTACATTTAGTTAAATCCACTGGATGGTTAACATCGGTACATATCCAGTGAGATTTTCGTTGATGCTTATGTAAGTTTCTATTTATTTTTTTCTCATACAAGGATGTCTTATGTGCACAGCATTTTTCTAGTTACTTGATTGAAGGGTAATTTATATTGTACAATTGCTGTTGCACATGACATTATATCTACTCAATGTGATGTTACTTCTATATCATGTTGAACTGCAATGATTCTGACCGTAACTGAATGGAGTCTGATTTTCCTATCTTATGAGAGGAAGTAGGTATTTTTGATCGGTATGGTGTTCTGCAAATGAGAAGGTATAGGAGAAATATATAAAACTATAGATTAAAAAAAAACATGTATTTAGATAGTTGACTACCAGGATATAAGTTTGGTGTCCATTTTTGTTTAACAAGTTTGAATATTTCCATAGCATTCTAAGCATTTTGTTTGGAGAACCTAGGGGAACAAACACACTTGCGGACACTGATCTTAGCTTTGTTGGCTCTTGACGTTTTTCTAGTTTTGTAATGAACAAAACAGGCCATGTGGAGAAACTTGATTAACCAATGGTTACCAGACAATCCTGAACATATGTTCTATTATTTGGGTATAATTAGTTTATATGTCCTGTTGATCTGTTTGTGCACTAAATCTGCATAAAGAGTGGCACAATTAGCTAGTTCTACTGTATATACTCTGAATCTGTACTAGTATATTGAGTTGGATGCTGCTTCAGTGATGCCGCTCAGATGACACTGCGTCGGCCAAGTTCGTCGAAGGCGCTTTCTTTGCACTGGGGCCTCCGTTAGCTCGCGCAGTGCCTCAGGAACCGGGACACCAAAGTGCATGCATGTGTGACGTGGCAGAAGTCTACTGGCCAAGTTGAAATGCATTACTCGTTTGCTCATAGCTCTCAAATTACCATTCCCCTTAAACTGTGATTTGATTTGTAATTAATATGTTTGAATTGTATGCTTCTTTGCAATTAAATCTATAAATAAGGACTCATAAGTCATGTTGACTTTAAGTGAGAAAAGGCTCAATAACCATCTGAGAAGTCAAACGACTCCAAACAAAATAATGATGAGCAGTCAGTGGATCGATCTCCCTTTCTGAAGGCAAGTGAATGCAAGGATCCGGTGCAAAACTGGTTAATTCCAATGACAATCGCTATGCAGAGTTATACGGTGCACTCAAAGCAGTAAGCATTGGCCAATGAGAACAAGCAGCTAGTAGCTGCCCTAGATGTGGAGGTGAAAAGGTGAGATGGGTTATGGGTACCATGAGCGTGGCGTTGTCCATCGGACCATTACGAAAACCGACAGCACGAGATGGAGCCGAGTGCGCACCATCCTTTGTGCTTGCAAGGAAAGCAGCCTTGACCGGCCGGCCTCTCCTTTTCCACAGTGAATTAAGCACGACTTTTCTTCTGTGTAGCTGCTAGTCAGCTACGAGCTGCCTCTTTCTCTGTCCTGGGTAGCATAGCTAGATCACCAAGAAATGGAAAAGGCGACCCGTGGAGCAGAAGCAGGCACCCAACTTGCCATGCCATTCTTGATCGGCCTCCACACGAACTCGAGCAAACATCTAGGGCATGCTCCGGGGCATGGCCGGTGTCCGGCCAATCTTAGCGTCCATTTTTGACAAAAATGTTCTTGTGTTTGTGTTCATGTTCGGTGGGTCTATATGCTGTGCGCGTGTGGCCATGCATGCAATGGGCCTTGTCAAATTTTAAATGGCAAAAACTATGTCTCGCTCTACCATTGTCAAATGGTACCATTTGTTCCAGTACGTAGATTAAATGATTTTTGTGAATTACAGGATCAATAAGAGTCGTTGTGCTGATATAATCAAATTAGCAGAATGCGCGCATATTTGTGCAGCTAGGATCAACAATTTAGTTACAATTATTTATTAACCCTAAGATTGTAAGAGCCCGCATTTTGTGCAGCTAGGATCAACAATTTAGTTACAATTTTGTGCAGCTAGGATCAACATTTTGTGCGTACTCCTCAGTAATGTATTAACCCTAAGATTGTTATTTTTCTACCGCTCTTACTTCGGGTTGATCCTTTCGTAGTATCGATCATACATTATTGATGAAAGTATTTATTTATATGTATTTTGCATTATTTTATCTAATTTCAATGGCAGGTAAATATTTATAAGAAATATTCAGTTTACTCTCCGAATAATTCACTTTGTCCGTTTCACCACCTAAACAAAACGATGGCTCACTTTACTTCCTTAAACAATTATTTGGTGCAATATACATCCTATTAAAGTTTTTCTTGGCCTAAAAATGGAATTCGAAGCTCGAATTTTACAATGATATTTCCTACAATACCCTGTGTTAAATCAATTTTTAAATTATTTTTTTGACATCATTTGAGTGCATGTATTGTTAAGTGTTATTATGCATGCAAACAATATAAAAATTTCATAATTACTTTAACATAGGTTGTTGTGTGACTTGTCTTGTGCAAAATTTGAGCTTCAAATTACACTTGTAGGCCGAGAAACAAAAACAAATTCAATAGGCTGTATGTCATATCGATTGAATTGTTTGGGGAGTAGGATCCGTCATTTGTTTAGGGATGAAAATGACGAAGTGAATTTTTTGAGAGTAAAATTGAATTTTTCCTATTTATAATATTTGGAGGACAATTTTAAACTATTTTTTATAATGACAGTGACAGGGTTCGATTAATGTTGCAATTTCTAACTCTTGAGAGTGATATGGTGGCTCATTTGTTAATCAATTTTTTTTGTGAAACTTCTTATTCAAATACTAATATAGTAATATATACCTTGTATCTTGTAACTTGGTCTTCCCCCTAGTGGGTGTAGTAGTCATGCCTTATGTTTGGGCCCGTCAACAGGCTACCCGGGTATTTCTGGGTGATCAGTATCCAAATTTTTCTAACCTTAGGTTCCAGTTAGACGACCCTCCTTCTACCTCCAACCATGCGATCAAACCTCACCCTCAGACCAGCCACAACCCTTCCACAGCGAGTTAGGGTCTCGCTGAAGCTTCGCATCTACCCTAGCCCGTCAGGCAACCTCCTTCGCACCCTCTCCTCCTCCCATTGTCGTCTTCCTCGCGCTCTCCCCAATCTTGTCATACCTCGCCGCCCGCCCATAACCCCCACCACCATCGTCTGGTCGACCTTCCTTCCCGGAACCTTCCTCTATAGTCGCCACCTGCCGAGTCGGGAACAAGGCTCAATCACAACAGAGGTGGAGACTGGAGAAGGATGCTGAATTTGAGACAGAGCAAGAGAGAAATTCAAGGTTTGGGGAGACTTCAAAACACCCGAGTGCAGTTTAGAGTGCCCCTTTTGTTTTCTTTCGCACTTAATTTGCACAAAACAAAACAGTAAAATTTCATAATGCCTTGGGTTTTGGGTTCCTTCACTTCCTTGTCTCAACTTTCATGGATATTTTAGCTTAAGTTACTTAATTTTGTGGTGTATTGTTATTGTCTCACATAACCCCCTCATCTTTTTTTTGAAAAAAAATCAATTAAATTTATTTTAGGTTGGGGCCTCCGCCCTCCGCCCCCAATTTCCCGAAACAAAAAGAAGGAACAACCGCGGGGCTTTACTCGCAGGCCCAATTTTACCTACTAACGAATTTTGACACCGGCCTCTTCTTCGTCCTCGACTCGAGGTCGGTGAACAATCGAGCAAGCATACCTCGCCGTTCCCCTAATCCCCTTCCTCTCAATCAAAATCCTCGCCATTCCCCTAATCCCTTCCTCTCAATCAGATCCTCGCCATCCCCACCCCTTCCTCTCGTTCGTTGGAAATCCTCGCCGCCCCCAACCCTCCTCCCCTTCCTCTCGTGCGCCGCCGCGGCCCCGCCCTCCTCCTCTGCCTTCTGCTTCAAGCGCGGGCGGGGATGGACGAAGCCGCCGCCTCCGCGGCGCTGGTGCTCGCCTACGCCGGCGGTGGGTTCGCTCCGCAGCGGCGCCGCGCAGCTGCGGAGGCTCGCCGACGAGGTGTCGCTGGTGGCCGACCATGTCAGCGTCCCGTCCTACCAGCTCGTCGACGCCGCCCAGGCTCTGTCAGACGCGTCGGACGACGCGAGCAGGAGCAGCGCGGTTGCCGACCTGGAGAAGGCGGCGGCCGCGCTGGAGAAGGAGGCGGCCGCTCGGCAGGGCAACCTCGTCCTGGGCGTGGCGAGTCTGACGGGTGCGTGCCGAGAGCGCCGACCGCCCACATCGCCAGGGTTGTCGCCGCGTCCGACAAGCTCTGGTTCGCGGCCTCTGGCGTTGGCGTGTCCCGGGGCGCCTTCGGCGCGGCCCGCAGGGCCCTCGACGACGAGGGCGCGGACGACGCCGCCAGGGCCCGGGCAATAGACGATCTCATCAGGGCGGCCGCGGACCTGGAGAAGGCGGCGGGCGCTCGCCTCGGTGTCCTTGCCAGCAGGGCGGCGAACTTGGCGTGTGCTTGCCAGCAGCACCGGAGGGTGGCGGAAGCGGTTCCGGTCGTGCGCGAAGCCGCGGAGGCCGCACAGAAGAAGCAAGAGGAGCGGCGCAGCCGTACCGCGGGGGCAGAGGTTTCTTCGTGCGCTTGGTGGCCATGGGGGCGACGGGTCAGGCGCGTGCCGGACGTGGAGATGGCCCTCCTGTTCAAGGAGTCGGACTCCGCGTCGCCGTCCACGCCTGGAGGAGCAGCAGAGCCAAGTACGCATGCAGCCGCTGCTTATTCATCTTGTCTCGACTTCTCGGGTGTGGGGGCAGCAACGTGGCTGCGTTCTTGCGGTGGTAGGCGGCACTACGGTGACGGCAATAGACTTCTAGAACTAGAAAAATGGCGTGTCCATCGTGATTATCTTATACTGTTGCGATGAAAGCAGCATCACAATCAAGATTTTATTAGGGAGTAAGCGCAAAAGGACTGCTCAATGCATTTTCAGATTTGCTTAGAAAATGTTGTATTTGCATTCACGACTTGTTTCCGCGTATTATGAACTGGAATCACATTAACAACTTGTTTCCGCGTATTATATTACATTCATATTTGATATAGATAACATCAGTTTAGACATTAACAAAAGAAATCGGATCCATTGGAACAGCATGAAGCCACCGCTAAATTTCATGCAAAGCTGCTGCATGGCTTCCTCTAAGTTGAACAACCATAAAAATTGTTGCATTACCAAATCATTAATTGCAAACTTGTTTAAGGATGGTATTCAAATATTCAGTAATTATCTTCAATAAGGTATGGAAGTCTGCTTCTGCAGAACTGTAAATTCTGATCCGTGCCTTTAGAGAAACAGCCGATCTTCCATATGGTCCAAATACTTATTGCCTACTAATTATGAAACAAAATAATAAGAAATGATTTTATTAGGATTTAGGACCCATTCCAAAAGAAAAAGTAAAGCAGAGTAAAAACATTTTTTTTTTGCGCAAACTTGAAATACGGATATTTCAATTGTGGTAATGTACTTGTTGAATTAGTATACAAAAATTATAATCGATTTGTTGCAGATACTCCCGTAGTGCTAAATTTTCAAAAGCTCCTGGTAGTATCAGTTTATCTAATCATTTCTGCAGCTCATTTGCCATCTTCCCATAATTAGATTTTTTCTCTTGTAAATTAAGGTACTGTACTACTGAATATGAAGGTTACGCTAAATAGTATGATGCATGAGTACAAACTAACAAATATATATGTGTCTCTTTAGTTTACATGTAAACAGTGATAGTTTAGCCCTTCATCATCTCTGCAGGTTTTTTTGACATCTCTTCATAATCAAGTTTTTCAGCAAATTAAGGTAGAGTAGAAAGATTCATGTTCACAAATCCATTTAAAATGTGAAATCTTATTAGGCCCTGATACTAAGTTCATTAGACAGAAATAATATGATAATGATAACTATTCTACTGAAGCATAGAATTTCCTTAATTTGTAAGTATGAATATAGTCAGAAAATCTACCTGCATACCTTGTAATCATAATGAATAAACTCCTTGCTAAGAAAACATTATATTTTGTACTCTAAAATTTTGGTAATAAATGCTAATTAGACAAAAATAGCTTATAACTGAAGGTTTCAAGTTGAATGATAGGAAAATAGATGGATAAAAAAGAATGTGATAAAAATAGCTTATGACTGAAGGTTTCAAATTGATAATGTTTTACCTTTACAGATCCTCTTCTGTAGGAAATTCTATATCTATTATTTTGTAGGCTCAATGGCAGTGGCAATATTGTACCTTCATAGCTCTTCTGCAAGAAAAGATATATATATACCATAGTTTGTTCCAAGCATGACATGACACTTTTGTCATACGGGGTTGTTTTACTCACTGTTGCATCAATTCCGCAGTCTGTTCTAGCCCATCTGCAGCTCGTGATACAACATTCACTTCTTTGTAGCTGTACTGAACGTATGAAAGCAAAACAGTAAACTGCACAATTCAAAAAAAAAAAAACAGTAAACTGCAGAACACTTATATATTTATTTTTCAGTTATGAAAGAATCTGATTTTCTAATGTGGGCAAGATTTCGCTACCTGGCTTAAATTTTCTAAGGTTGGCGAGTCACTGCTTGTTATCAGTTGGCCTGCCGGCTGCTGCTACGTAAGGACCTGCCATGCCAATTTCTGTGCTCTTATTGATTGTTTGTGTTATGATCTACCTAGGAATAGTCTGAAAGTATTTCAAATGTATCTAATTGGTTCAGCCTACAACCGTGCAGATGAATTTATAACCTGTTTAATCTATGAATAAAGTGACTGCATTTAGGCATAAAGAAAGATATTTCAAGGGGAAAAGATGCAAAGTATTAGCACTCTTGTCTGAGTAGCAGCGAATAGGAATTTTGAAAATTGAGAATTTCATCTGACATAGACATATACATAGCATAAATGCAATCATGGTAATATAAATGCAGTTGTTATAAGTTTTTTTTTTCCCTTGCTTGACAAAGTTTAACTCTGAAGCATTGAGACAATCTGAACTTAAGAAATTGGCATACTGGGCATGCCTCCTTTCTTCACTACAAATACATCTTGATCTATCATCTAGGAATGAAGTGAAGGAGAGAGCATTTCTCTATCTTCCACAGTCCATGAAGATATATTTTGTAATTTCAGGCAAATCAAATGATATCTAGTATTGCAACATAGCAGCATTGACAAAAGCTTATAAGGAACAGAGTTCTCAAAGGTTTTATACAGGCCAGCAGGTTCACCCATGTAGTTTTCTTTTTCTTTACCAAATTCGACCACCATAGTATGTATCGATGGCTAACTCATCTATGACAAGGCAACAATTTTCCCTCAAATAATGATACTAGGATCACTCAATTAGCTTTTATACAAAACACGACATGATAGTGTTTGTTGCCTGTAGACGTGTTATGGGTGAAGTGACTCAAGTTGGAGTTTCCGCCTAGATTGGTGTTGTTTCAGACGTTGCTATCTCTTTAAAACTGAGCTTCATGAGTGGCAATGGAAAGGGCTTGTCCAAGTGAAGTCGGAGGTACTAAGATCACTATGTGCGGTTGAGTTTGGCAACAATCACATGCATGTAGCTTTAAAAAGATTGGTATTGTTGTATGGAAGCTTGATGGGATGATGACGTTAGATGTAGGCGATGAAGGTGCGATTTTGAAAATAAGAAAAGCTTTCGCAAATTTCGATTTGAATGTGCTTTATCTACATACATTCAAGTTCGAACCGGGAATTGATTCGTGCATACAGGTGCGGAGAAGACGTCGGGTAGCCATGGCTACGCGCTCTACGGATCGTTGGCTTTGCTGCCCGGCTTTGGTTATGAAGCAGTTTTGAAAGGCTTGGGCAACCACAAGGCGTGCTTCACTGGTGTCTTCTGCTCTTGGTGGTCGTGTGTCGCCATGGGTGTCGCAAGCAGTATCTTTCCGCGCACACCCTTTGATGTGGTATTCGCACACTTCACAAGCCGAATTGGCATGATCGGTAAGAATGTGTTTTAATGTTTTATGCAAATTGGTTTGATTCATCCTAAAATTTGGTGATTTGTTCAAAAAACATGATCCTTACCGTTGCAGGCATCAACATTCTAGTTGTTTTGTACACTTGTTGGTTGCTTGAGACAGCTCAGAACTATATCCTCTTTCCACTCTTGGCTTTTGTGGTGATTGGTCATATCTTCTCTGCCTCATGGGTACTGACCCGTCTCTTCTCTTTTGTGTTTTGCTTGGGCTTCTTTTGTGCAAGTACAGTTTTGAAACTCACCTTAGTTATTTTCAATCAATGCAGCAGTACTTCCGTGGTCGAGGTCGCAATTGAGAGAAAGCCCAAGGACAGGAAAAGGAGGAGCTGTTCCCTCGCTTGAACTCTCTTCATAGTAGCATATTCTGAACTGACTAGAGTGGTTGGGTCAGTTTGGTGGTCGAGGTCGCAATTGAGAGAAAGCCCAAGGACAGGAAAAGGAGGAGCTGTTCCCTCACTTGAACTCACTTCATAGTAGCATATTTTGAACTGACTAGAGTGGTTGGGTCAGTTTGGCTACATCGGAGCACCTTTGTGAAGTGTGAACCCGTTTTCAACACGATGCTAAGTAACAGTAACAAAGTAGGCATCATTGATTGTTTTTTTTTTTGACTGTCAACGGGGGGGAGGATCCCACCTGATTTCCATTAATCATAATGGTTGGCCATAAAACGGGCCCGTTACAATGTTTGATTTGGGTACAAGAGGTTATCCATTTTGTTATGATTCTACATAATTGAACTGAAACAAATGGCAACAGGATTCAGATACATGTACATCAGCACGAGGTAAGCGACAGCGCCACAGGAAAGCTTCTTCTTGCAGCAGGAGATCAGCAGACGTCGGATGCATGGTGTCTCATGGCGAAAGACCACCTCATTTCTGTGCTTCCAGATTTGCCAGCTACATAGTTGTAGGAAACATTGGTAGTGCAGTGAGGGAACTGTAGGAGGGCGAGGTAGTAGTCCCATAGAGCCGAGGTGGAGCCAGCCCCTTGGTCGTAGCCCAGCCGTTGCCAGAATTGTTGGACAAAAGGGCAATGAAGAATCAGGTGGTCAGGTGTTTCATGGGGTGCGCCACAGATGTCGCAGTCATCATCATCTACTATGTGCTTCATGAGCAGGTTGGTTTTGCATTGGATGCGCCCTTGGACAAGTAGCCATGAGAAGAACTGGACTTTGGGGGGTGCTCGGTTCTTCCACACAAACTGTGAGAAAGCACTTTCAGGGTCAGAGCCGCAGAGCAGAAGCTGATACAACGGGGCTGTGTGTGGAGTTTGTCTTCATGGTCGAGCAGCGGGCTCATTCGCTTGTCCGGGCTCTCTGATAACTGAATTTCTTGGAGCAGTGTTGTCAGTTCACTTAGCTCGGCAGCGGCAGTTTGTGTGAGGCGCGGCACAAGTTTGGATTGTATCCCCTCTTGCAGTAGGCGGTGCACACTGATGTCCGGTGTTGTGGTGTGGCTGAAGAGCGCCGGGAAGGCATCTTCTAGTCTCCCATGTTCATGCCAGTCGTCCTTCCAGAATGAGGTGCGCTTGCCATCGCCGAGCTGAACACTGGTGAGTTCCCGGTATGCAGGCAGCAGCTGTCGCAGTGCCTCCCAGTGATCACCTGAGAGATTACCTTCCATTGTAACAATATCGGAGTTTTCATGCACCCAAGCTGCCCAAGAGGAGCTGTCAGGACAGTGTAGCCGGTGTTAAGCTTGAGGAGCAGGCACCTGTTCTGAACATTGAGCTCTTTGACGCCGAGACCACCGTGTGTTGTGTGGTTGTGGTGCATGTGTTTCCCAGGCCACTAGACATTGTGCTCCACTGACTTTGTCATCACCCGCCCATAAGAAGGCACGGCGCCGAGAGTCGTAGGTTTTAATAAAGCCGGAGGGAGGAGCATAGACATCATCACATAAGTTGGGACTGCATCCAGAACAGAGTTGATCAGGGTGGCTCGAGCTTTGTAATTGAGGAGCGATGCTTTCCATCCAGCAAGATATTTATCACATGAGCTTAGCAGCGGCGTGAAGGCAGACAGGCGCAATTTCTCATTGGAGAGTGGCAGCCCGAGATACGTTTGTGGGAATCCTTCCAGCTTGCAGCCTAGAACAGAGACACATTGTGGCACTAAGACTGGGTCCATATGCATAGGTACCATGGTACTCTTATTGAAATTAATCTTCAAACCAGTAGCTGCTGAGAATGTGTCAAGCAAGAATTTCAGGGCGCTGCACATCGGCCAACTCCCCTCTCAGGATTATGAGTGTGTCATCCGCATACTGGATGATGGGGCACGGTCTGTCATCAACAATAGGGTGCCTCACTCCACCATCGCGCTGTATAAGGCGTTGCAACACATCAGCAACCAACAAGAAGAGATATGGCGACATGGGATCGCCCTGTCGCAGTCCTCTTTTGCACTGCAACCATGGGCCTGGGCATCCATTCAGAAGCACAGCTGACCGAGATGTGGCGAGCAGGTCACGTACCCAGGCTGACCATTCTGTTGGGAATCCGCGGGCTTCCATGATGGTAAACAGGCTGCTCCACTCAACTGAATCAAAGGCCTTGGCAAAATCGAGTTTGAGTACAAGTGTCGGCACTGACCGTTTGTGACAGCACTGAACCATTTCCATGGCGTACACAAAATTTTCTGAGATGGATCGCCCCCTAATGAAACCAGTTTGGTCAATGTCAATGAGCTTTGTGATCTGTTTCTGCAGCCTCGAGGTCAGGATCTTGGAAGGCACTTTCACACTGCAATTTTGGAGACAAATCGGCCGGAAAGCATCTGCGGTTTGAGCTCCCGCCCGTTTTGGGAGGAGCACAATAAATGACCTGTTCACACGCTCAAGCTCTGCAGTTCGTGCATGGAAAGAGTGCAGGAACGTCATGACCTTTTCTTCAATGTCCGACCATGTTGCTTGGTAGAAGCTGGGGCCGAAACCATCGGGGCCTGGTGCGCTAGCTTTGTTCATTGACTGAATTGTGGCTCTTGCTTCAGAAACTGTGAATGGTGCAGTCAGGGCCTCACCACACACCTCAGGTGAGTTTGCATAGAGCTCATGGAGGTTGAAGCCCCAACTGATTGGTTGCACAGTGCCAAGGATGGACGCAAGTGATCAGTCAGCGCCTTCACTTTGTCATCATGTGATGTTACTATCACGCCATTGACTTCCAAGGTTCTAATCTGATTTTTCCGCAGACGTTGGGTAGCCCGTGCATGCAGGTATTCTGTATTGGAATCATCTTCTTTCAGCTTCTTGAATTTCCCACGTTGTTTCCAGTAGGCTGCCCGTTCCCGGATCGCCACGTCAAGGCGCTCGTGGCATAGCTTCCTTAATGTGAATTCTCCTGGGGACAAGACACGACCTTCCTCAAGAACGTCAAGCAGATTGATAATAAACTTGCAATTTGTGTGGATGGGGGGTAGTGAGCGTTTTGCCTTAGACCATACCTTGGCCGCGCACCGCACAGCTTTGAAGCTGGCCGCGAGAACTCCAGCGGCGTCGCCGTCATTAGAACATTATGCCATTCCGGGACGACCGTCGGCAGGAAATCAGAGTGGTGTAGCCAACTATTTTCAAAGCGGAAAGTGTTTGGTTTGGGAATGGTGGTAGAAAGAGTGAGGAGCAGCGGTGTGTGATCAGAAGTGGAACGTGTTATGGACGTGAGCGACGAGTTGGGGAAGAGCGAGCTCATCGGTATATCGAAGAACACTCTATCGAGACGCGCAAGCACAGGGATTTCACGTTTGTTAGACACGTAAACGAGCGATCGAGCAGAGAGGTAGCTCAATTAGCGCGAGATCGTGTATGGTGGAGTTAAACGCATCACAGAGAGCGTTGTTGACGATGCCATTGTTCTTGTCCTCGGTACTACGCACAAGGTAAAGTCCCGACAAGAAGCCAGGGACCATGCACTTGGGGAGCAATTGCTAAAAGGCTATCAAGGAACAGGGCAGTGTCGCGGTGGTCGGCAGGTGCGTAGACGTTCGTGAGAGAGAACTCAAGATCAGTTGTGGTAGAGGCAAGAACTACCGTGAGCGAGTGATCATGTTGAAGGAAGAGCGCAGGGCGAAAAGGTTTGGGCTCCAGGCTGTAACGATGCCACCTCGGCTGCCATTTGCATCGACAGTAAGGAAGGACGTCAAGCCTGAAGGGAGGAAAGAAGCGGCTTTGAAGAAATCTAACGAACTTAGCTTGGATTCCTGCAAACAAACAATGGAGGGAGACGCAGAAACTAGCGCATCACGGACTTTGGTGCACTTGGTATGTTCACCAAGCCCCCGAACATTCCATGACACGAGCTGGATTAGCTCAACACCACTATTCATTGATTCACCATTGAACACCAGACCGTTACAACGGCTACGGCCGCGCCCAGACACGTACAATGATGAATACGATAAGCTCTAGTAGTAGCGCTAAGCGACTCTAAAACAACACAGCACAGACATAACAGAACGGCAACACAGGAACAAGAACGAACAAAGAGGCACCACGGCCAGACAGACACGATCACAAACACTACGAGGAACTAAAGCAAAGCGAGCAGGACACGAGGTCGCGATTGCAGTTAGCATGCAGCAAAGCAATCACGCAGTGGCTTCCTTTGGCTGTGGCAATCATCCCTGAACAGCCAGCACCAGGTCAAGGGTACGAGCAGCAGGCTTCCCAAGGCCAGCAGTGGTGACAAGCTTGCGGAGATCCTCGGTGGAGATGGGCTGTTTCTTCTTCCCATCAGCCCCTTCTTGGTAACATGAGCCTTGAGAGCCTTGGAGCAAGCAGCGAGAGAGTTCTTGAGGGCCTTCAGCTGCATAGCCTTAGCAGTGGAGTCAATAAAGGTGGGTGGTGCCTTTTCAGCAAGTCGCGCACTGAAACGCTGGCCCGGTGGCAGTAGCAGCATTGGTGTTCTTCTCGCACGGGGCCTCCTGCCACCCGTGGAGCAGGAGCAGGCACCTCGTCGCCATGGTTGGCCAGATCAATCTCCGGGTGAGGCAGCAGCTCGTGCTCTTGAACCTGGGCAGGGACAGCAGCAGTGCAAGTCTTCTCAATGTTGTCGTCGTGAGCAGGCATGAACTCCTCGCAGTGCTCTGTGGTGACCATGGTGACCGCGGTGACCTCCTCATGCCAAGTAAGAGCAAGCATCATGGGTGCAGCATGAGTGATGATTTTGGTTATGGAGATGACAAGTGGGAAAGAGGGCAGCGGCGCGAGCGGATATGGGTGGATGGGTGTGACGAGCATGGGGAGCACAGCGGCGACAGCGGCGGGCGCGGAGTGTGGTGGTGCAGGGCCCAGAGGGGCCGGGTTGTCCGGCATCTGTGGTGGCGCGGGTGGAGCAGGCTGGGGCGGCTGTGGAGCATCATCAGCGCCAGGTGCGCCGGCCGGCTGGGGGGAAAAGCAGGAGGTGGGGGCGGCGGCGGTGGTGGCCCGAACACAGGCATGAGGGCTCCATGGTCATCAAGCTGCGCCATGCGCGGCCATGCACGTAACATGTTGATCTGAACAACAGCCCTTCTCCTCGGGGCTGATGAGAGAGAGCTCCTCCGGAACGACATCCAGTCCACTGATCTCAACAACAACACGCAGGGAGGAGAATCATAGCCAGTGAGACACAGTGGGTCTATCTCAACCACCACTCCAAATCCACGGAAAGCTGCACGGATGTTAGCCTCAAACCAGTGCTCTAGGGGGAAATCCACAACTGAAAGCAGAGCAAGCCATTCTGGGTGACGCAGAAAACGGTTGTCTGTGTTCGCAGACAGCTCCAGGTCCAGGCGACCAGATCCAAAGAGAACAGGGCTCAGGCCATGTGCGAACTCACAGTCAGCAATGTTGGCGAAGCGCAGAAGCATGGCGCCCCTTGACGACGGGATCAGCTCGAAGTGCAGGTCGGGGGCAGCGCATGCATGGCACGGCGGATGAACAGCGCCGGGTTGTGGGCCACCTCAGCGGACGTGTACGCGTAGGCGTACTGGCCGCCGCGCGCCACCGGCCTTGCGGCATCCACTGGTCGGCGGAGAAGGGGATGGGCGGCGGCGGCGGCTCGTCGCTGCTGTCGCTCTCCACCTCTTCCTCGTCGGAGTGGAGCGGGGAGTTCGGCGCCGCCGGCAGAAGGCCGCCGCGCGCCACCGGAGCCGGGGAGGAGGGAGGCGGTGGCGTCGTGGATCCAAACGGGGACCGCATGGTCGGCGCGCCGGCCGGAGAGGAGGGAGGCGGGCTGTTGATGCAGGTGATGCGGAGGGTGTTGCTGGCGAGGTTGACCGTGCGCCGCGCCTGGCCCTCGCCGAAGAGGAGGCCCAGGCCCAGCGACTCGGTGGACGAGGAGCGGGAGAGCTGCAGCGGTGGTGGTGTCATGGCGCGCTCTGGAGGCGTCAGGTAGGCGGATGCAGGAGTGGCGTTGGCGGCGGGCGGCGGTGGCGGTGCAGATGACGAGGATGGCGTCATGAAGGCAGGGGAGTAGGCGATGGTGGTGTGTGCGGGCGTTGCAGATGGGGGCGACGGCGGTGTTGTGTAGCGTCGCCGGCGCGGCGGTGGGAGGGTTTGATGGGTGCTGAGGGCGTGGCATCGGGTATGGATCCGCTCGATGGGCATCCTGCAGTCACGCTGCCGGTGGCCGCTGCCACGGCAGTTGCGGCAGCGGACCGGATCCCGGCAGTCGCGCACTTGGTGATCCTCCGCGAGGCAGCGAAAGCACCCCGTGGTGGAAGTGATGGGAGTGATGAGCTTGGGTTTGGGTTGCGGTGGGCGAGCGGGGGAGAGGAGGGCGTTAAGGTAGGGTTTTGCAGACGAGGGGGTGATGGGAGTGATGTGAGGCGACGTGAGCAGGTGGGGAGAGAGCTAGCGGTAGGGAGGGTGGCGTGGCGTGTAGATTTTTGGGAGGGGGAGGGGGAGCAGAGGGGGGCCATGCTGGCCTGCAGGGTGCGATATGGGCGTATCCTGTTCCCTGTACCTTTGCTGCAGCAGGTGGGCGTTCACTGCTGGCCTGCAGGGCGCGATATGGGCGTACTTGTTCCCTGTACCCGTTGCTGCAGCAGGTGGACTTTCACTTGAGTGCAAAGTGTCTGGAGCCCCGAGCTCGCTGACTTCACGCGGCGCTGCACTGTGGTTGTTGGCTTCTGCGACGTGTGGAGTAATTGCTTCTTCCTTCTCTGGCAGCTGGCTAGCCGCGGCAACCGCGTGCTCCATGGACTGGTGAAGTTTGAACACAGATGTGCCAAGCTGAAGGAAGCCACTGACGATGATTGCATTTGCCACATTTTGGTTAGCGACGCGAGCACGAAAGACACAGTTAGCGACCGCGACAGCTCTAATGCGATTCGGCGGTGAAGTAAGACGGAAGGAGAGGACATTGGAAACGAAAGCTACATTGTACCGGGGGCACGAGAAGGAGGAGTGATCCAGATGTAGGCAGGGGGAGAGGAGACGGGGTCAAACCTGGCACGGCGGTGGAGTGGAAATCATGGAGGAGCTGATCCTGCACAACGGCGCCCGGTCTTGCTTCTCGTTCCCACGACGACGGCGCGCCGGAGGCGCGCTCAGCTTCAAGGCGATGTGAGCACACGGCACTGGCAGGTCGCGGGCGGTGGTGGATGTGTGGGGTGGTGGTGGTGGAGTGGGCGGGGGCTTGTCTGGACACGGCGGCGAGAGGTTCGCCGTCGTCGCCAGCTTGGTCGCCTGGGTCGCCAGGAGCGAGACCAGGAGCCATCCAGTATCCTAGTGTTTCGTCTCTTTCTCAAACGCATCATTGATTGTTGTTGTGGGGGGAAGGAAAGTATACATTCATCCGTTTCAGTAAATATTGTTACCTTATCCGCGACAGCATTTGTCTGCATTCATCTGTATTCTTTAACTTTGTAATTAGCACTTCAATTGATATAATGCTGTTGGTATGTAGTAGTACTAGTATGGTTTACTTTTGTGATCAAACTGACGTTATATTGCCTAATTCACTCTGCTGGGCATGACAGAATAGCTCGTGGTCTAGTCAAATATTGTACTCTGTCACATCTGTTACTCTCACCAGGCCTGGCTCTCACGCTGCCAGCGAAATGCTTCAAGGAAAGGGAGGCCTCCTCTGTCTTCCCAACTCCTCTCTCACCAACGAACGAAATAGAAAAAACCCGATTAGGCATGTTAAGGTCCAATATTAGTGGATAAAATGACACTTTCGATGCAGAAACACTCTGCGATAATGATATTCTTCTACTAAACAACGAAGAACCTTGTCTCAACAGAAAAAAAAAAGGAAGAAAGAGAGAAAATACTGAATACCAAGTATCGATCATACTATAGCCTAGAAGAATCAAACTTGTTCACAGATTTTATAAAGAAGCTGTACACATGCACAATTTATATATGCCCCGGATTGGCATTGTCTTAATCTCCTTGCGTGAACAGGGACGCCGCCGCTACAACGATTAATAGATCCAGAAACACGCAAACCGCCTTATCAGACGAATCCGACATCAAGGTGAATACCACGAGCATGAGAGATATCGTGGCCGCAAAACACTGAGAAGAAAAAAACCATGTGGAGTCTGGATTAGGCCCTGTTTAATTTGTACTAGTAAATACTGTATAGGAGGACTTTGAGCTCAGTTCCGTACCCTTCCAAAGATCTTCCACTTTTGCCACATCTCCTTGCTGATGGTCGGCCATGGATCAGTCGGAGCTGTTTGTTGCGCTTGGAGCAGCGGCTGTTCGACGCCGCCGCGGTTTCCATCACGCGGAACAGGAAGTCGTTCATGGCCGCAGCAGCTTGCGCGTTAAGTTCGGCCTGTCGGGCTGCCGCCACCGCCGCCGCGGCTCTTTCCCGGCGAGCTTGGGTAATACAGGGAGGAGGGTGGAAGGGAGGACCCATGTAAGCCATGGCCGATCGCCGCAAGCGATCCGACGAGATCGTGAGTAGCTAGGGCTCAGGTGACGGGCCGGAAATCGACGACCACGGTGATGAAAGATGGATATACGATACGATACTATGGACGCTGGCATGCAAATCACGGTACCACTAGTGTCCGTGTCAGATCACACCAGCTTCGAAGAGACTAGAGAAAACCTGCGCGGCATTTTGCCGCGCTTCTTTGTTTTGCTCAGTTGGACGGCCCCCGTTTGTTTGGTGCTATGAGCCTGTGACGATCAGCTCATGGTTTGAAAAGTTTGCTTCAAATGCCAGTACAAATGAAATGCAATCCAAATTTGCTCCAATGTTTGAGACTGTAGTACTGAAACATGACTTATGGCATTGTTCCTTTGCCATTGTTTATTAGATGAGCTGAAAAAGAAAACACGATAATTTATTTTAGCATAAATGCTGCTACTTGAAAACCAATCTTTATTCTGTTTCAAAAATTACTTCCATTGTCCAAATCTACAATGGAAGTTATGAATCTAAATCTAACTTCATTACTTTACTTGCTACATGCCTGTACCTTCTTACACAACTCTTTTTTCTTCTAAATGACATATGATCAGATATTCAAAAGATGAATTGTATAGGTGTACACTGGTCAGGTCTTCAAAGAAATCACACAAACTAAATGTCTAAAAGAGCACACCTCAAGTGTGCTCTGCTCTTGAATGGGCATCTTGATCTCCTTGCACCGGCCAGTCTGCTATTGTTCTTGGCATTGGTCTCCACCATGAAGAATTCTTTCTTCTAGAAGATCCATTTTGAAAGTGGATTCTCAATTTGGATCTGCGGCACTGGAAGCATAATCCTGAGAACATTTTGTAGCGGTTTCTCTTTAGACAGGTTAATCAAGAGGTCTACAAGGAGTTCCTATGTGTTCTCTTATTATTTTTTATGCCTCGTGTTACTGATTATGTGATTAAAGTAGGATATGATGACAGCAATAAAACATGAAGCAATCAAATAAATAAAAACGTATCTTTCAATTCACTTCAGAACACATGAAATACCTAAAGTTCGTAAGTTCTCGTAGATGTAAAATAAATGGTAGCAGTTAAGCAGAGAGGCCTCACAGCACTGTATACTACATCTCATTTGCAGTTGAAGTGCTTGGTTGCATGCTAGGTGATCCAGCTAATTCCCCATACGAGATCCATTGTTGCTTGTATTCCTTATATGCATGGAGAATAACCAAAGATACACTGGTATTGATCTCAGTATAAAAGATGTTACAGCCTAGGAAAGCACACTGGTCAGTTAATAGGCAAATGAAAAACACACCAAATTTCAATGAATACATACTTGCCTCCTGTTCAGATAAAGTGTCACTTCTAACTTTTTACACACAGTAGCCTTCCAAAATGTGCTATCAGTGAAACATTAGACAGTACAATAGGAGACAAACATCGAAAACTTCGACAGCTCGTAATGATAAGAGATGGGATCATGGGAACAGGGTAATGAATAAACTGGTCATAGAAGGCGATTCTATGCCTGTTTCATGCAGAAAGGAAACAATAAGATTAACATAATTCCATGCTCTTGTCTAACAGAATGGCATAGCAGTTCTATCACTTTTTTTCCCATTAAGGCCCATCAAAAACAAAACGGGGACAAATTCTGCCATAAATCGCTTGAGTGACTTCTAAGAAACATACTATAAGCTGATTGAATATGGGGGGACAGCAAATTAGTGATATATAGCATGATATTGCAGCGGATTGAGTGGATGTACATCCTGTATGAAAACCAAAAGAGAGCACCTGTGGTGACAATGGGACAACGGCAGGAAGCCTTGGCCGCACCGTCATAACCAGCTAACGTTGGCCATTGTGTAGGATGCCCAAATCAGCACATTGGAGAAGAAGATACAAATTATGTGGAATCAAATAGATAGCAGATCACCTTGCAAGGCCACTTGGCCTTGGATCGGGCATCAATTTCATATTGAAGGACTATATATGACTCTAGTTAACCAAAGGATCATGTATGGTCAAAAAGGCTGTATAAATATGGCTCGCCATTCTAGCAAAGCAACTTATATTATGTAAGCAGAACGTTTAATCTATGAACCCCCTTACCTTTGAAGTCACATACAAAATATTTGGAGCTGCAACGTTGCACTTTGAGGCATGAAAAAAGTCAGGCATGAAAAAAACTTATATTACCCAGTTTGAACGTATTTCGAGTACAATATTTTCTCAGTCACAAGAACTAAGTCAGCCTATATTTCTCACGATAAATCCTACCCGATAACTTACAGTTTGCAAGCTTCTATATATAGA